>JAWQFJ010022251.1:12500-81360 GCA_034096865.1 Theodoxus fluviatilis
GGGGGTATTTGTGGAACTAAGAAGTGTTGCAGTTCGCACTCAACCAATCAAACGGCACGGCCACTTCGGTAATTTTGCATGACATAAAACTCAAGACGCGAAGTAGAGTCCTTGGACGTTTGTTAAACGAAAACGTGGTTACCATGGAGACTACTAAAGCCAACAACCTACGACAAATGTATTTGAATAATTTCTAGGCCCATTTCGATGCACAACTCACACAAACGATTTTTGTGCACTATAAAATGACTGTCGTAAATAGATTATGAATATTTATATTAAACAGCCATGCAGACTGTCGTGTTTACATGTAGCAGAGCATTCGGTCACCGTGCTGTTTCACGTTCAGAATGTATTTCTCATGTTGCTATTGTTTTCTTCCTGTTCAAGAGAAGTTTGGGGG
This sequence comes from Theodoxus fluviatilis, assembly GCA_034096865.1. Classification (NCBI taxonomy): domain Eukaryota; kingdom Metazoa; phylum Mollusca; class Gastropoda; order Cycloneritida; family Neritidae; genus Theodoxus; species Theodoxus fluviatilis. The sequence continues at coordinate 12,904 of JAWQFJ010022251.1, forward strand.
GAAATTCTTATGCCATAGTTTGAATACAAGCTTATGATATCTAAACGAAGTAGTGCAAAGTAAATCGGGGAAAAGTTACGGAATCTCGCTTCCTGATTCAGCCGGAAGTGTGCTGTCGCCAACGCCAATATGGCCGAAGGCGAGGGCAGAACAAATATGCAGGTCAACATCTGAGAGGTGACGGATTTGTATGTATGCACCCTCTTGACTATCGAAAAACACTTTCTGCAGCTTTTCCCGAAGCATATACAGTATGTTCCAGTTGTGCCTCACTCGCTACAGATACACAATGCAGGACAACCCAGAAGTAATAAAGGAACACAGAAACTAGCGTGTGATAATTTTTGCTCGCAGCACATCATTCAAGCTATAAACTGAAATGAAGATACAGATGAGTCGAATGCTTGTGACAGCCGGCTCTTTACACTGAAAGTCTATTGGTAGGAGCCACACTGGAGGGAGAGAACCAACACCAGATCTCTTGAAGACTAAGCGATGAGTGGCTGGTTTGCAGTAAACTAGAAGTGCTAACTTTTATAGTGTGACGAGTTTTTCCTCAATTGATGGGTGCTCAAACCGCATACTTTACCCCCTTGTTATGGTGCCGTTCTCAACATCATTCCAACACTATCAACTTTTTGGAGAGTAAGCCACTAGGCAGTGGATGAACGCGCTTAAGTTGATTTTTCACAATTTTTCAGTTCGGCCCTCACAGGTACCCGGATTTCCTCCTGTTTGGCGTCGTAAGGTGGAAGTCTGTGTGGGGCAGGAACACAGGTGCTAGGACTGGGGACTGGGAGTGCCTGGACGAAAATGATAGAACAGTCTGGCAATTAAGCCGCATAGGTCCGTTGGCGAGAGCCCGGATGACTCTGGCTGTTTTATCATGTATACATGAATGTATATATATACATGTATGTATATGAAGATGAATGGATGTCCCACGGGGATATTTGGCAGTCAGCCTTCTCATGCTAAGTCTTCAAATTGCATCTCTTGTACCTCCTGGCCTGCTGAAGGCACAGCCACAGTGAGTGTACCAGGCAGCCTTCCTCCAAAGCACTGTCCTCAGTCTATGTCTCAGATGTTTGCCTTCGATAAGTTCTCCTTAGATCCACCAGGTTTTAACATTATGGTCAAGTGCTAGTACTTTCAGGAAAATATTTCGGTCTAGAAACACAAATATTTTCACAGTACTGTACATCTGAACATCTGCTTACTTACAGTGTACACTGCTTTGAGTCGTCTTCACTGCTCTGCTAGGCCACAGAACAGCCAACGATTTCCACGCTTACTTTTTCTCTGAGACTGATGCCCTCGTTGCTCTGCATTTGAAGAAAGGGATGGGGCGGTGTCCATAATGCAGCATCACTCGATTCCTGAGACAGATGGGATCGGTCAGAAAGACTGACTGGATCCAGCCAAACCCTGCATTCGTTACATCAGAGGGAGCGAGCATGACAGTGATGAATCATTTTGGGAATTCAAACAGTTTTGGCATGATCCAAATTGTGTAGCCTATAACATTCATTAAGAAATTTGCAATACCGTTGTGCACCATTTCGTGATTGCAAACAGTATTGGGATGACCCATCATTTCCTGACTGCACATTGTGTGTAAGGTCCGAAGTGGGCAACATGTTACATTCCAGAAGAAAGAGCCAGCATCACGGGCAGTCCAGTGTGTGGACTCCAGCAACGTGTCTAGCTCATGATCAGTTTGAACATGAGCTCTGTCAGCTCCATATTTCAGTGCATGTCGTTCTAGTGCTGTTTCCTTTCAAATTCAACATAACATATTAATCCAATCACAGTGGGATACAAAACATTTGAAGGCCATTTATATCGTTCTTACTTTACTTAATAGAAAATCTGTTTAAAGCTTATTATGATCATACCAATCAATCAAATCTTTGGACGGTTGCAGAAAATGTTTCATGCAACACTAAACCTCTCGCATTTGCATCGGATACAGCTTCCGTAACAATGGAGTGCAGAATCTTGGTACCCGTAATGACAGGTCAAGGAGAAAAAAAAGGTTTTTGGTCATAATTTAAGTTCTGCTCCCCTCATCGCCATGACTGCAAAATGAACAGACTGGAGGAACAACGTGATACAGAATAATCTTCTTGAATGTTTCCAACCGACACACACACACACACACACACACACACACGTATCTGTGGAATTTTCCTGCATATACTTTTACTGCTACAGACACAAAGAGACAAATGTTGCTTTCGACTGACAGTCGTTGTTGATTATTAAAAAAATAAAGAAAATTGAACAGTTTCCTCGAAACCATTCACGCCAAACTTCGGACAACAAGTAGACTGTCGAGTGTGGCTGACGGACCCAGGGTTCCCTTGCAGAACGGCCACAGAACCCGAGTGTTGTGTCAGGTCTTCACTGTCCCACTCAACATCCACAGCCGCCATTACCACAAGACCATCCATTGTCCAGATGAGGCCTTTCCAGTCTCTGGAGAAACTCCTGAAAGTTCCTATGACTTATATCTACTAGTTTTACGAAGAGAACGTCACAAAAGTCATCCTCATCGTTGCTGTCTTTATTATTACTTTTACCATCATCATCGTCGTCGTCGTCCTACTTTTCTTCACCAAAATCATCACAATCAATCTTTTTATGCTAAATATCCGATTCTGAGGAGTTGCACCGAGCACTACGTTGAAACTGAATTAGCCTTTCCAGAGGACCTAACGTGGCGAATTTTCAACCCGTTCCTTTTAGAGAGGTATACTGCTGCCAAGGTGTTCACTTCACTGGTCTAACCTCTCAGGTGTGACGTCATCGCTGAAAGCGTGTGACCTGAAGGGCGTCGACCCATGTGAAACTTTCCTCGCCAATGAGACCAGGTCGGAGAGGAAGATGAGGCCGCAGATGACGAGGATGACAGCCACACCCACGACACCCACTGCCATGGCCGATATCCGGGAGTCTGGGGCAGAGGTCAGAGTGCGCCGCCGTGACGAGAGCTGGACACGCTCCACCTGCAGATCACGTGACACCGACGTCATGCGAGCCCGGATGTCGTCCGGCTTCCTGGACACGCTACAGCGACATGCGCAGTGGCGGCGTGAAGCTTGAGGCAAGAGGGAGAGCAAAAACATGAAAATTTCAAACGGCATTCGTATCTCGCAACCTAAGCACAGATGGTGGTGGCGGCATAGAAATAATCTGACAGTAAAAATTTAATTGATCATGAAACGGATGTCTCACTTTTACCTTTAGACATTTTTAAGCCGATGCGTCCAGTGCCTGTCAGTTTGTTTTCAATCACAATGCCTCAGTGTGCGCTGATGCACCAATAGACAGCACTCTTCATGCAATCCAGTGAGATTGCTTCAGCCGTGTTCTAATTGGCCGATGCTTACGCCCACTTCGCCAATGTTTCGACTTGCCACAAGTGATTTGGGGACTTGCCGTAAGTGATTTGGGGACTTGCCGTAAGTGATTTGGGGACTTGCCGTAAGTGATTTGGGGACTTCCCGTGATTTGGGGACTTGCCGTAAGTGATTTGGAGACTTGCCACAAGTGATTTGGGGACTTGCCGTAAATGATTTGGGGACTTGCCGTAAGTGATTTGGGGACTTGCCGTAAGTGATTTGGGGACTTGCCACAAGTGATTTGGGGACTTGCCACAAGTGATTTGGGGACTTGCCGTAAGTGATTTGAAGACTTGTAGTAAGTGATTTGTGGACTTGCCAAAAGTGATTTGAGAACTTGCCGTAAGTGATTTGGGCCCTTGCCGTAAGTGATTTGGAGACTTGCCGTAAGTGATTTGGGAACTTGCCGTAAGTGATTTGGGGACTTGCCGTAAGTGATTTGGGAACTTGCCGTAAGTGATTTGGAGACTTGCCGTAAGTGATTTGGGGACTTGCCGTAAGTGATTTGGGAACTTGCCACAAGTGATTTGAGAACTTGCCGTAAGTGATTTGGGCCCTTGCCGTAAGTGATTTGGGGACTTGCCACAAGTGATTTGGGGACTTGCCGTAAGTGATTTGGGGACTTGCCGTAAGTGATTTGGGCCCTTGCCGTAAGTGATTTGGGGACTTGAAGTAAGTGATTTGGGCCCTTGCCGTAAGTGATTTGGGGACTTGCCGTAAGTGATTTGGGGACTTGCCACAAGTGATTTGAGAACTTGCCGTAAGTGATTTGGGCCCTTGCCGTAAGTGATTTGGGGACTTGCCACAAGTGATTTGGGGACTTGCCGTAAGTGATTTGGGGACTTGCCGTAAGTGATTTGGGACTTGCCGTAAGTGATTTGGGCCCTTGCCGTAAGTGATTTGGGGACTTGCCGTAAGTGATTTGGGCACTTGCCGTAAGTGATTTGGGCCCTTGCCGTAAGTGATTTGGGGACTTGCCGTAAGTGATTTGGGACATTGCCTAAGTGATTTGGGGACTTGCCGTAAGTGATTTGGGAACTTGCCACAAGTGATTTGGGACTTGCCGTAAGTGATTTGGGGACTTGCCGTAAGTGATTTGGGGACTTGCCGTAAGTGATTTGGGGACTTGCCGTAAGTGATTTGGGGACTTGCCGTAAGTGATTTGGGGACTTGCCGTAAGTGATTTGGGGACTTGCCGTAAGTGATTTGGGGACTTGCCGTAAGTGATTTGGGGACTTGCCGTAAGTGATTTGGGACTTGCCGTAAGTGATTTGGGGACTTGCCACAAGTGATTTGGGGACTTGCCGTAAGTGATTTGGGGACTTGCCGTAAGTGATTTGGGGACTTGCCGTAAGTGATTTGGGAACTTGCCACAAGTGATTTGGGAACTTGCCGTAAGTGATTTGGGACTTGCCGTAAGTGATTTGGGGACTTGCCGTAAGTGATTTGGGGACTTGCCGTAAGTGATTTGGGGACTTGCCGTAAGTGATTTGGGCCCTTGCCGTAAGTGATTTGGGGACTTGCCGCAAGTGATTTGGGGACTTGCCGTAAGTGATTTGGGGACTTGCCGTAAGTGATTTGGGGACTTGCCGTAAGTGATTTGGGACTTGCCGTAAGTGATTTGGGGACTTGCCACAAGTGATTTGGGGACTTGCCGTAAGTGATTTGGGGACTTGCCGTAAGTGATTTGGGGACTTGCCGTAAGTGATTTGGGGACTTGCCGTAAGTGATTTGGGGACTTGCCGTAAGTGATTTGGGGACTTGCCGTAAGTGATTTGGGGACTTGGCCTAAGTGATTTGGGGACTTGCCGTAAGTGATTTGGGGACTTGGCCTAAGTGATTTGGGGACTTGGCGTAAGTGATTTGGGGACTTGCCGTAGGTGATTTGGGGACGGGCCGAATTGACTTGGGGACTTGGCCTAAGTGACTTGGGGACTTGCCGTAAGTGATATGGGGACTTGCCACAAGTGATTTGGGGACTTGCCGTAAGTGACTTGGGGACTTGCCGTAAGTTATTTGGAGATTGACGTAAGTGATTTGGGGACTTGCCACAAGTGATTTGGGGACTTGCCGTAAGTGACTTTGGGACTTGCCACAAGTGATTTGGGGACTTGCCGTAAGTGACTTGGGGACTTGCCACAAGTGATTTGGGGACTTGCCGTAAGTAATTTGGGGACTTGCCACAAGTGACTTGGGGACCTGCCGTAAGTGATTTATGGACTTGCCGTAAGTGATATGGGGACTTGCCACAAGTGATTTGGGGACTTGCCGTAAGTGATTTGGGGACTTGCCGTAAGTGATTTGGGGACTTGCCGTAAGTGATTTGGGGACTTGCCACAAGTGATGTGGGGACTTGCCACAAGTGATTTGAGGACTTGCCGTAAGTGATTTGGGAACTTGCCGTAAGTGATTTGGGGACTTGCCGTAAGTGATTTGGGGACTTGCCGTAAGTGACTTGGGGACCTGCCGTAAGTGATTTATGGACTTGCCGTAAGTGATATGGGGACTTGCCACAAGTGATTTGGGGACTTGCCGTAAGTGATTTGGGGACTTGCCGTAAGTGATTTGGGGACTTGCCGTAAGTGATTTGGGGACTTGCCACAAGTGATGTGGGGACTTGCCACAAGTGATTTGAGGACTTGCCGTAAGTGATTTGGGAACTTGCCGTAAGTGATTTGGGGACTTGGCCTAAGTGATTTGGGGACTTGCCGTAAGTGATTTGGGGACTTGCCACAAGTGATTTGGGGACTTGCCGCAAGTGACTTGGGGACTTGGCCTAAGTGATTTGGGGACTTGCCGTAAGTGATTTAGGGGACTTGGCCTAAGTGATTTGGGGACTTGCCGTAATTGATTTGGGGACTTGGCCTAAGTGAGTTGGGGACTTGCAATAAGTGACTTGGGGACTTGGCCTAAGTGATTTGGGGACTTGCCGTAAGTGACTTGGGGACTTGCCGTAAGTGATTTGGGGACTTGGCCTAAGTGATTTGGGGACTTGCCACAAGTGATTTGGGGACTTGCCGTAAGTGATTTGAGGACTTGCCGTAAGTGATTTGGGGACTTGCCACAAGTGATTTGGGGACTTGGCGTTAATGATTTGGGGACTTGCCACAAGTGATTTGGGGACTTGCCGTAAGTGATTTGGGGACTTGGCCTAAGTGATTTGGGGACTTGCCGTAAGTGATTTGGGGACTTGCCACAAGTGATTTGGGGACTTGCCGTAAGTGATTTGGGGACTTGCCGTAAGTGATTTGGGGACTTTCTACAAGTGATTTGGGGACTTGCCGTAAGTGATTTGGGGACTTGCCACAAGTGATTTGGGGACTTGGCGTAAGTGATTTGGGGACTTGCCACAAGTGATTTGGGGACTTGGCCTAAGTGATTTGGGGACTTGCCACAAGTGATTTGGGGACTTGGCCTAAGTGATTTGGGGATTTGCCGTAAGTGATTTGGGGACTTGGCCTAAGTGATTTGGGGACTTGGCGTAAGTGATTTGGGGACTTGCCGTGAGTGATTTGGGGACTTGCCACAAGTGATTTGGGGACTTGGCGTAAGTGATTTGGGGACTTGCCACAAGTGATTTGGGGACTTGGCCTAAGTGATTTGGGGACTTGCTACAAGTGATTTGGGGACTTGGCCTAAGTGATTTGGGGATTTGCCGTAAGTGATTTGGGGACTTGGCCTAAGTGATTTGGGGACTTGGCGTAAGTGATTTGGGGACTTGCCGTGAGTGATTTGGGGACTTGCCACAAGTGATTTGGGGACTTGCCGTAAGTGATTTGGGGACTTGCCGTAAATGATTTGGGGACTTGGCGTAAGTGATTTGGGGACTTGCCTTAAGTGATTTGGGGACTTGGCCTAAGTGATTTGGGGACTTGCCACAAGTGATTTGGGGACTTGGCCTAAGTGATTTGGGGATTTGCCGTAAGTGATTTGGGGACTTGGCCTAAGTGATTTGGGGACTTGGCGTAAGTTATTTGGGGACTTGCCGTGAGTGATTTGGGGACTTGCCACAAGTGATTTGGGGACTTGCCGTAAGTGATTTGGGGACTTGCCGTAAATGATTTGGGGACTTGGCGTAAGTGATTTGGGGACTTGCCGTAAGTGATTTGGGACTTGGCCTAAGTGATTTGGGGACTTGCCGTAAGTGATTTGGGGACTTGGCCTAAGTGATTTGGGGACTTGCCACAAGTGATTTGGGGACTTGAAGTAAGTGACTTGGGGACTTGCCGTAAGTGATTTGGGGACTTGCCGTAAGTGATTTGGGGACTTGCCATAAGTGATTTGGGGACTTGCCGTAAGTGACTTGGGGACTTGCCACAAGTGATTTGGGGACTTGCCGTAAGTGATTTGGGGACTTGCAGTAAGTAATTTGGGGACTTGGCCTAAGTGATATGGGGACTTACCGTAAGTGATTTGGGGACTTGGCCTAAGTGATTTGGGGACTTGCCACAAGTGATTTGGGGACTTGGCCTAAGTGATTTGGGGACTTGAAGTAAGTGACTTGGGGACTTGCCGTAAGTGACTTGGGGACTTGCCACAAGTGATTTGGGGACTTGCTGTAAGTGATTTGGGGACTTGCAGTAAGTAATTTGGGGACTTGGCCTAAGTGATTTGGGGACTTGCAGTAAGTGATTTGGGGACTTGCTGTAAGTGACTAGGGGACTTGCCACAAGTGATTAGGGGACTTGCAGTAAGTTATTTGGGGACTTGCCGTAAGTGATTTGGGGACTTTGCCTAAGTGATTTGGGGACTTGCCGTAAGTGACTTGGGGACTTGCCACAAGTGATTTGGGGACCTGCCGTAAGTGATTTGGGGACTTGCCGTAAGTGATTTGAGGACTTGGCCTAAGTGATTTGGGGACTTGCCGTAAGTGATTTGGGGACTTGCCGTAAGTGACTTGGGGACTTGCGACAAGTGATTTGGGGACTTGCCGTAAGTGATTTGGGGACTTGGCCTAAGTGATTTGGGGACTTGCCGTAAGTGATTTGGGGACTTGCCACAAGTGATTTGGGGACTTGCCGTAAGTGACTTGGGGACTTGCCGTAAGTGATTTGGGGACTTTGCCTAAGTGATTTGGGGACTTGCCGTAAGTGACTTGGGGACTTGCCACAAGTGATTTGGGGACCTGCCGTAAGTGATTTGGGGACTTGCCGTAAGTGATTTGAGGACTTGGCCTAAGTGATTTGGGGACTTGCCGTAAGTGATTTGGGGACTTGCCGTAAGTGACTTGGGGACTTGCGACAAGTGATTTGGGGACTTGCCGTAAGTGATTTGGGGACTTGGCCTAAGTGATTTGGGGACTTGCCGTAAGTGATTTGGGGACTTGCCGTAAGTGATTTGGGGTCTTGCCACAAGTGATTTGGGGACTTGCAGTAAGTAATTTGGGGACTTGCCGTATGTGACTTGGGGACTTGCCGTAAGTGACTTGGGGACTTGCCACAAGTGATTTGGGGACTTGCCGTAAGTGACTTGGGGACTTGCCGTAAGTGATTTGGGGACTTGCCGTAAGTGACTTGGAGACTTGCCGTAAGTGATTTGGGGACTTGCCACAAGTGATTTGAGGACTTGCCGTAAGTGACTTGGGGACTTGCCGTAAGTGATTTGGGGACTTGCCGTAAGTGATTTGGGGACTTGCCACAAGTGATGTGGGGACTTGCCACAAGTGATTTGAGGACTTGCCGTAAGTGATTTGGGGACTTGCCATCGTTTCGCAAGCAAGATGTTCGTTCTGGAATTTTCTACGCAGATACTAAGAAACCCTTACCCCAGAACACATGCGGATAAACACACGCACATAAATGGAGAAACATACAGACACGCACACGCGCGCACACACACACACACACACACACACACACACACACACACACACAGACGCTCATATACACACTCACCTCTTTTTCCATTACCTACAAACATTACCCAAACTCTTGTTTCTGCGTTCATTCTATCCCGACTGGACTTTTGTAATGCCCTGCTGTACGGCTGTCCCCAGTATATCCTGAATAGGTTACAGAAACTACAGAACAACGCTGCACGCCTGATCCTTAGAGTCCGCAAGTCTGATCACATTTTGCAGCACATTCAAGCACTGCACCGGCTTTCGGTCGAGTCACGCATCAAACATAAAATTGCATGCCTATCCTTTAGTGCTTTCACGCATATAGGACCTGCATACCTCATAGGTATGATTCAGACATATACACCAGCCAGGACACTCCGCTCCTCGGCAGACACCTCTATTCTCTGCACTTCAAGAATCAACACCAAATCTTTTGGGACCTGACACAAGTAATGTTGATAATTGCCACAAGTATGGCTGGGACTTGCTACAAGTAACGTTGGGACTTGCCACAAGTAATGTATCGACTTGCCACAAGTAATGTTTCGACTTGCCACACGTATTGCTGGGACTTGCTACAAGTAATGTTGGGACCTGCCACAAGTAATGTTGGGACTTGCCACAAGTATTGCTGGGACTTGCTACAAGTATTGCTGGGACTTGCCACAAGTAATGTTGGGACTTGCCACAAGTGATGTTTCGACTTGCCACAAGTATTGCTGGGACTTACCACAAGTAATGTTTCGACTTGCCACAGGTAATGTTGGGACTTGCCACAAGTAATGTTTCGACGTGCCACAAGTATTGCTGGGACTTGCCACAAGTAATGTTTCCACTTGCCACAAGTAATGTTGGGATTTGCCACAAGTATTGCTGGGACTTGCCACAAGTATTGCTTGGACTTGCCACAAGAAATGTTGGGACTTGAAACAAGTATTGCTGGGACATTGTCACAAGTATTGTTGGGACTTGCCACAGGTAATGTTGGGACTTGAAACAAGTATTGCTGGGACTTGTCACAAGTATTGTTGGGACTTGCCACAAGTAATATTGGGACTTGCGCTGTATAAATAAACTTTATATTATTATTATTATTATTATTATTATTATTATTATTATTATTATTATTATTATTATTATTATTATTATTATTATTATTATTATTACACTTCTCTACAGTACACTCTGAAATCGTGACCATCCGGCCACATTTGTCATCTTCAATATCGTCCTTGCCAAGCACAAGCGTACGTGTGACACGTTCTGTGGAGGATGTCCCCTCTCATGGCAAGCCTAGGAGCGTCCCAGGAGCGAGAGATGTGTGGTGTCCACTACTGTCGCAAGGCAGAGTGGGGACTTGCCGTGCAGAGGGTGAGGCGTGTGTCCAGAGGCCTCACTGTCGCCACACAGACACCAGACCGACACTGTGACAGCACTAAATGCCTGTCATAACCTGCTTGAGGCTGGATAAAACCAGAAAATCGAAGGCCGAGAGAGTTTGGATCGATGCAGAGGTAACAGAGGAACACTGCCTGCTCAGGTAACGAAGGTGGGATGGTGGGCTTCAAAGTCATAGAATCTAGCGTTCGAACACTTCAGTGGAAAGTTCAAGGACTTGGTTGAACAACTCGCCTATAAGGTGTTTATGTCACAAAGTGTTCGCTCCTACAAGCATGACGTTGAGTACATAGGACGCACACAAGGTTTGCAGGGCGAAAAATAAATAACTCTTGTTGAGTTTCTTTGGAGTAAGAATAGACTTGTATCATTTCAGTGCGTGTATTCTCCTGAATTGCATTTCACAATTTGACCAGTGAATTTTCACTCATAAATTCGATGAAAATCACTTTGTTACAAGGAGCTGGGCACAAAGAGTTTGAGTTTCCATCATGGAGACGTGCTACAATAGTCTTTTCACAGAAACTCAAAAGTTCTTCCACAAGGTGCAGGCCAGATAAACACAATCCCCAAAACACTCAGTCGTCACCATCTGATCAGGTTTATAGCAAGGTAGTTGCATTCCCGTCGTCAACTGTGAAAGCAAAGGTTTGCCTTCTTTGTTCGCCATGAAAGGTGGTGAAACACACACATTACGTTTCCTCACTCTTGTCGTATGTTGTCCATATTCTACTAGTGCACACATCATTACATCTCAAAAGTTATGTGACATCATGTAAGTAGTGGGAATAGGATGCCATGACCCTTGAGAGTCAGGGGAAAAGCTGACAGAGCTAAACTGCGTGTTGTCAAATTACGCTTTGTACTCAAAAACGGTTTTCATGTGTTTATCAATGATATAATGCAAAATAATATTGTGATCAGTGTCAATATTGGTGATGAATACATTTCATCTTTCAACTGCCGCACATACTTTAGAATGCATATAAGATAACACTGTTCATGTGAATACTAAGAAAACTACTCGTTTGCCAAACTGTGCAATTGCGTCGTCATGAAAATCATGATATTACATAGTGCGTCTCCCTTGACTCTATTTCTGACGTGGCCGCTGACCTAAATGCAAATTGTATCCACCACACACCCGAGAGATCGGAGATACCATCATCGCCTTTGCTCTGATCTCAGGATGTTGACACCTACCTCCACGAACTTTCCAGCTGGGTGTGACTTCTGCTTGCAACAGCACGACACCTGCGGAGGTGTGCAAGCCAGTCTGCCAGGAGGATAAATAGGGGACCTGAACGTTGAGTGTCCAGTTCCTTCTGCAGCCTCCAGATAGAACCAAGTATCACCATGCAAGCCTTCGCCGTCCTCTTCGCCCTGGCCTGCCTGGCCTGTGCCAGTAAGTAGCTGCCAGGAGGAAGTGCCCCCTGGTAAGTCTTGGTCTGTGGCGCTTCCTTGCCTCTGGGGACATACCGGCGAACCAGCAGAAGACGTATTCCTGACGTTCAGGCTGGCGAAGACCTGGAGCAGCCACGGATGCCAGACAGCTTCACCCAGCAGAGAAGTGGCAGCGTCGCTAGATCTTCTCAGTTCTCAGACCTTGTTCAAACACTGATTTGCTGCTTGCTACTTTCTGGTTACAATAAACATTTGCTTGATGCATTGGCTTCAACTGCGATGCAACTTGAGAAATCGTTTGAAAGATCAAATCTTTGGAGAACTAAGTGCTGTGATGAATTCGTCCGAGGGTGGATAGCCACTGAAACCATTTGACACTGACGGCTGTCTTGTCTTGCCTTGACTTTTCGCGGCTTGAGAGAGCCGCTGTGAAAAGCGCGGGTTTCTTGTGTAGGAACATGATTTGCTCTGCCACTGTTTGTCACTGCACGCTATGTCTCCTGCCTTCCAGATGCAGGACTCGACCTCTATGGCGGTCATGGTTATGGCTACGGCGGACTCGGCGGACTCGGCGAACTCGGCGGACTCGGCGGAATCGATGGAATCGGTGTTCTTGGCGGTTACGGTACGATACGACGCATGCGCGTGTGTGAGCACGTGCAGAGATGTCGATGATGTACGTGTGACATGTCTTGTGCGTTGATGTGTGAACGTGGACGTACGTGTGTACATTTCCAAGTGCGCTCGTGGTTTCACGTGTGGGAGTGCATGTTTGGGTGCATAAGTGCATGTGTGTGCACGTTAGTGAGCTTGCTCGTGCGTGTAGCTGAACGTGAAATATTGTTTTGTTTTCTGTTTTGCGTTTTTTTTTTAAAGTTTTCTGTCACTCATGACTTGCTAATTTGTTTTTCCATTTGTTTGTTTGCTTTGTTTTACTTGTTTGTGACTGTAAATGTTTGTTCCTCCTTCAGGCTGCACTGCTTCCTGCGTCCGAAGCTACGTCTACACTGGACACTGCGGCAGTCGCTGTGGAGGCTGTGGCAACTACCTGACCGGAGGTCAGTGGGTCACGCCACTCTGACGTAGCTGCGTCCTAAACGTCACTGGTGACGTGTCTGAGGAGTCTGGGATGTCCCATAGCACTTGTCACAGTGACACCGGATGAGTGGTGCATCATACTAATAGTGTTGTCTGGAGGATAGTTTAATGTGCCGACGATATACGTAAGATAATGTCATTTCAAGTCATCATTTGTTGTAGTCATCCTCTTTCCTACAGCACCAAAACAGTTATCATTCTACCGGAAGTAAAGGTGATAAGTAGTAGACCCCACTTACTTTGAGTTGTAAATGGCACTTCTTACGCCAAGGTTAAGTCCTGCTGTAGTACATTCTTTTTTCTGTTTCACTCATTGTTTTGTACAGTTTGTGACGTTGCTGACTTGTCCGTTGTGCGTCTGTCTGTGGTCAGTGTGCAGCACGACGTGTGTCCAGCAGTACGTGTCCACTGGCTACTGTGGCAGCGGCTGCGGCAGCTGTGGCTCCATCCTGGGAGGCTGTGAGTACGGACAAGGCTCTGGCAGCCACCAACACATCACTTGTGCTTTTTGCATGACTAGCAAAACCTTGAATAATTAATTTGTCTTTGTACGCAAAATAAAACATTTGCACGATACTCCTCTCATGTATCTGAATACATTTTAATCTCTGTATGTCCCTTGTGATATTCATATGAACTTTAATACAATTATTCGTTTTATTTATTCGGATCGAGGACTTTATTACATTGTTAGAAAAAGCTTTTACTAACCCGAGGGGTTAATTTAACTTCCAAATGCAGTCATGCATTTCTGCAATAGGACTTCTATTTCCAGAACACACAGTCACCATGTGCAATGAAATCAGCATTGTGTAGAAAGGTTCAGGCTGGAGTGACTGAGCGACTTCAGCAGCGCGGACACAGTGTTCCTGGAAAGCACTCTTGAGGAGGCTCTTGACGGCTGCTGTCTTCCAGAGATGATGATGAGAAACGCGATTTAGACAGGACAGAAGTCTGTAGCATTCGTGGGACTCTTTTGCAGACCTGGGAGGCGTGGGACTGGGCGGCTACGGCCTGGGCCTGCAGGGTGGCTATAACTACGGGTACCCCGGCTCCGGCCTTGGCTATGGCTACCCTGGCCTGGGCCTTGGCTACAGCACCCAAGGGTACGCTGGAGGAGCGGCCGTAGCCGGACAGGCCATATCGTCTTCCACCAACCGCCAAAAGAAAAAGAACAAGGGCGAGTGGGAGCAGACCATCCAGACTCGTGTCAAGAAGACAGTCGAGTGCGAGTGGGGTGAGTGTGTCTGCAGACTGCAGGGTCTCGGTCATCAAGAGGCCTTTTTTGTCGTGGAAGATTTTTGGTTGTCTTTTCTTCCTTTGACTAAAGCATCAGCATTGTACAGGATAGGCTATCTTTTAAAATTCTATGTCTGCTATATGTCGGTTTTGCAATGACGAAATGTGCAAGCTGTCCTCTTCCCTTTTGGCAGAGTGCATTCGCAACGTAACCTGCAAGAAACAGTGGTCCACATTTCACACCTACTACGGCCAGTGCTCGCAATGCAGTGCTTGCTAGACGTCTTGGCGTACACGGCACGCCATTCACCCCGGGTGAGTGATGACATGTGTCGTAGTTTGAAAGACCTCTGTGCTTTGTAGATCTGTACCAATTCAAGTCAGATCATCATGAAGGTATCATTTATCCTTACATGTGTACTTGCTTTTCTTCTCTGCTTTATGTGATGTAGCTTTATCACGGTCTGGTGAAAAGTTGTCTTCGTATTGTAATCTATATGGCAGTATTACTGTTTGGGGGTTAATTCCGATGTCCTCCAATACCACGCTTACATGGCTTAATGTGTTGTTGTTTCTGTCTATATTGAGTGCATGCACGAGTTTCCTTTCTCGTCTCGTTCCTATTTACTCAGCTGTCCTTCCATTTGTTTCTACGTCTGAGCCACAAGCAACACTGACTCAGTGTCTTCGTGCAGTCTTCACATTCCACTTTGTCCATCACGTGTCCTTTCCTAGTGACGTCATTGCCATTGCAGGGAGGCCATGTCCACGCTGGACGTCCAGGGATCCAGGCGAGGCGTGCCTTCTTCCCCTCAGGACACCAGCCGTCCTGTCAGCAGACTCGCTGTGCTTTCTGCAGCTTGGACTCGTCATGGCTTCTGTCCTGAACTTCTGACTCAATAAAAACCATTCTCAATCAGAGGTGTCGAATGTGTATCTTGCCATCGGCACTGTGTCTATGTGTCATTAACTTGTGCACTATCCGCACTGCAATACTGCTGGAAAATATCCCGGCAGTACACTATTTGATGCATCGAGACAAAAACCGAGTGTCCATGATATGCTAATACACACTGATTGTCTTTCACAAGACAGTCAACTTGTAACAATTGTCTAGAAAAAACAATCCATGGATACGTGTAATTGAGGAGCTGATGAGTCTGTTTTCGGTCCTTTTTAGTCCTCTACACCTATTACATTTATAGTGGGCAACAGGTTTAAAGGATTGGGAAGTTTCTGTAAATACCTTTTGTCTTTTTTCTTTGGTCTGTCGTAGACGTTGAACCAAAGCTAACGACGCAAGGTTGCAGCCAGTATAACATTGCACATTGTCAAGATATTTAAATAAACCCAGATTTTTCCGTTCCAGGGATAGAACCACGACACTGCGCCTCGCACGTCGTCCAACCCCATAGCTTGCTCGCCTATCTTCGCCTGTGAAAACATGGTTTCAACAAGCGAGTAGAAGCTGAGAGGCTGACCGTGTACTCATGCAAGTTTGGATAATATTGGGGATTGGGCTGGCAGGAAATTCCCAACCCTTCAAACTTATTTAGAATATACACCAGTTCCTGCCAGCCAACCCCAAGTGATCTCCCCTTTCGCATGAGTGCACGGTCAGCCCCTCAGCCTCTACTCGCATGTTGAAACCGTGTCTTAAAAGGCGGAGAGAGGCGAGCACGCTTTTGGGATGGACGATGTGCGAGGCGCACTGTCGTGGTTCTATTCCTGGGACGGAAAAATCTGGGTTTATTTAAATAGTGGGCGACGGAATATTCTGACCCAAGAACCACACGTCACCGTTGTGCCATGATAGAAAGAGTAGAGGTGTCACAGCGGAGGTGTCACAGTGCAGGTGTCACAGCGGAGGTGTCACTGTGCAGGTTTCACAGCGGATGTGTCACAGTGGAGGTGTCACTGTGGATCTACTGGTATTATCGGCAACACTTAGAACTTAATGAAAGGTACGAAATTACCAGACCAAATTAATGGAGTCAAGAAAAGCCAGTGTGTAAGTGAAAGAGAGAAAACTCGTGCATCGGGGAATTAACTCAGAAACAAGAGAAAGGACTAACACTGACACGCTCAGTCCTGACTGGGACCACCCTGCCAAGGACGAAGAGGAAAGGGATTCTGGACCCATGGTTCCTACACACCACCAGGATTGGCTGGGGGCTGTAGGCATGGCGATTCCAGCTGTATAGACCTTCCTCGCTACTCCTTGAGCATGGCGTATTGGCAGTCCTTCCCTTGCGGTTTCCTACCAGGAGCAAAGGCTGTTACACCAGAGGTGTTGTACTGTGACAGTGGAAGCATTCAAATGCAGCCTCGCTGCATGACTCTTGTCGCGAAGAGATGGAGTTTGAACTTTTATTGTAGTGTCTGTAGGAGTAGAAGGTTAAAGATGTGGGGTTTGAGCAGGTATCAATGGAGGAAAATTGCGATAGAAAATTAACTCCTCCATTGTATCTAAAACACAACAAAGGAAGACATGGAACTTCTCATAAAGCTGTGAAGATGAAATGGTCACACAGAAGTTATGACTGAGTGAAAGGAGCACTAGCGTCTTTAGCAGCGCGATTTCTTGTTCAAAACATTGCCCGTTACAAGCAAAGACCCCTACTGCTTTTCTTCTTCCTCCTTCTCTTCTTCTTCCTCCTCCTCCTCCTCTTCTTCTTCTTTCTCCTCTTCTTCTTCCCCTTCCTTATCCTCTTCTTCCTCCTCCTCCTCCTCTTCTTCATTTTCCTCTTCTTCCTTCTCCTCTTCTTCTTCCTTCTCCTCTTCTTCTTCCTCCTCTTATTCTTCTTCTTCTTCCTCCTCCTCCTGCTCTTTTTCTGTTGACTAAGATATCAAGACAGATTTCACAGGTAACACCAAATGTGTATTTTAAACTGTTTGATATACAAAATCAGCCGATTCTTTTGTATGAAGTTGAAATCTGGAGAATGGATGATTGTCATACGGTAGAAAATGTTCATCTACAGGCTCTGAAAAGTTTCCTTAACGTTTCTTCACGAACCCCTAATGATACGATCTATGGAGACACTGTGCGCTTTCCTCTGTCTATCAATGCCAAGTTACGTAGTATCAAGTACTGGCTTAAAATCTTGAAGATGGACGAAAGTAGATTTTATCAGATGATGCTGTGTACACCGAAAAATGAAGATTTTGGGGCAACTAAAATCAAAAAGATACGTGTAGAATGTGAATTTTAAAAGGTATGTTAAAAACCAGCGGGTTACCAATGAGACAGCGCTTCTGAAAAACATCAGAGGAAAACTCATTCAAACATTTTTGTACTGACTGGGAAATGCGAGTACGGCACAGTAGTAGATATTCTTTCTATAGATTCTTCCAAATATCTTTTGGAACCGAACATTACCTACACGATATAGATAAAAAAGTATTTAGATATATTTATATGCGTTTCGGGATGGGAATTACGGATTTGTTCAGTCACAAATACAGATACACGACAGGTGATGGCATTAATTTGTGTCCGCTCTGCAGACAAAGAGAAGAAACAGAAACTCATTTTTTACTCTATTGTCCTACATTACACGATTTAAGGGAAAGTTTCCTATTTGTTTCTTTAGATGTGAACGTCAATGAACCGCTAAAACGCCTATTGTTCAGTAAACACATTAAGACAATAAGAGCAACTAGTATGTTTTTGTATATGGCATTTAAACGTAGACAAGATGCGTTTGAGTTTGCGGAGCGGGACAGCTTTTATATTTGTTAAGTAATTTTCTCGTGGGTATTGACACTGTCCACTAGAAATGTATAGATACTGTATATTTGAAATGTATTGACTTGTACTTACATTGTATACTTGAAGGGGGCCGGTGGCCTATTCATTAAATCCGTTCGTTCGTTCGTTCCTCCTCCTCCTCTTCTTCCTTCTCCTCTTCTTCTTCTTCTTCCTCCTCCTCCTCCTCCTCTTCTTATTCCTCCTCCTGCTCCTCCTCCTCCTCCTCCTCCTCCTCCTCCTCCTCCTCCGACTCCTCCTCCTCCGACTCCTCCTCCTCCGACTCCTCCTCCTCCTTCTTCTCCTTCTCCCTTTTGTTCTTTAATGAAAATATCGTGTCCATGTCGCGTTTTTGTTTACCTTGACTTGATTAGTTGACAGTTCCTCCCCAAAGAACGACGTAGTCGTCTAAGGGGAAGGTAACCACGATAAACAAATAGTTTACAGACTAAACTAAACCACCACTCCTTGGGGGGACACTCACAAACATCAAGCAATGCCAGAAACGCAATTGAATCAGATTTAAAAATAACAATGACTTTATTCAAACACAAACCCTTCCCCGCAGCACAGGTACTGCAAGGGACAGGGTAGGTAGGTGGTAATAGAAAAACAAAAGAAAAGAACCCAGAACAAGGCAGGGTAGCGGGAGAGATGGAGTACCTCCGCTTCCTGTACAAAGTTTGGGAAAAATAAACAACAACAACAACAATCCCAAAAAAATGAAGAATTGAGAAACAAGTCAACAATGGTCACTCATACACTGAATCTATCTCCTAAGTCACCGGTGACTAGGTAGATGTAACAAGTGTACTGAAAAAAAAACAATCTCCGTTTCTCCACTCTCTCTCAACAATTGACCAGAAACTGAAATTAAATCAGCAATCGAAACTGGCTTGAAATATACATCCCTTTCTACCACTCGTTCTGAGATGCCCCCTCAGAACGATAAGAATACAGGCATACAATCGAAGTGCAAACAAACACTAGGACGCGACAACCCAGTCACTCCTACTTCAAATTGCAAACAGTCTCCAAACATTCAACAACTCCCGTTGTTAAATAACAATACCCTGAAACTTCCCCAAAAGACCCAATCGATACAATCTCCACCTAGAAGATTTTACAGAACTTGCTCCGAATTATTACCATCAGAGTTACTTTGAAACGACCCCTTACAACAACATCCGCTGTCATTGCATGCCAATGAACCCCTGAACCCCGTTTAAAACTCCTCCCCCCTTCCCCTCTAGCTGTGACGTGCTTCCGCCCAACGCCGTACTAGTGGAAGTAAACAACTGACTCGCTTGGCGTGCGACCCTCTCTTTCACGCATCACTCTCCTTCGCTCATTAGTTCATACGAACTGTCACCCTCCGTGCAGACACAATGTTAACGCAACATGTGAGAAACAATGAAAAGGTTTTTCTTACCCTCCCCCTTTCACCGTCATGGACTCTCTCTCTCAGTCCAGGAGATTTCCACTCCAGATCCAAACTTACCCGACACACGCTGTCAGAATTTCGTAAGTAGGAAAGAACACAACAAATCTCGCATAAATCTCCATGTGACCATTTACCTCCTCCCACTCTTCAGTCCCTTGAAAGAAGAAGTCCGTCTCTGAATCCAACTCAGATAAATATAAGAAGAACACAGTTCTTAGGGAGTCACTGGTAAACCACTGTAGAAGGACGCGTATCCAACGCTCCCGGTGTCACATCAAAACAGGTAGGCACCCTTAGATTACTCCCCCACACTGTTACGAGATTCCACTGACTCGCGAGCTCCTCGCTCGCTTCCCCAAGTCAGTCAAGTTCAGATAAAAGCTTTACTGAACCTTCGGCAGGCAACCCCAAGTCTCTCTGAGTCAGTATGATACATATCATCCTACGTAAGAATCAAATTATATATCACACTTACTCCTGTTGTATGTCTACACCTACAACCAAATGAGCAGCACGTTGACACCGCCTCTCGCGAGTGTACATGCAGACCCCCTCAACACCTCCTGCCTCTATCAAATCTCACTCTGGATCGATAGGCCACTACTTAAATGGACTTCACACACAAACCGTTAGTGGGTCTCGTTTAGACTCCTACCAAAAGCACTTATGCTAGTCTCAAACGAAATCGCAGCCACCGTGGCTAACGAAAAATGTTACTTGCACACTGTAGACCGTCACAGTAGCAGAGGAGACGCCCGTGCGTCCCACACGTCGCTCTCCCAGCCTCGCGCTGGACTCCGTGTCAGCGCAGCTCGTCAGGAAACGACCAGGTGCTCGTCAGGCGAGCGGAGTCCACCCGTGTAGACTCGAACGTAGATAGACCGCGAATAGGTAGGAACGCCCAGTAGACAATCAGTCGAGCGGTCAACACTCAGCATCCGCGTAACCAGCAAAGTATCCTGCAGAGTACTGCAGAGCATCCTACAGAGTAGCCTGCAACATATCACCGTACAATCCCCGATAAGCCACTCTTCTCCCCTTGTGAATTTACTCATGCGAGAATTCAACATTTAGCGACGCGCCTGGCTCAGACGCCCTTAGTTGAAAAATCCTTACTCGCATTCCCAGGCGAGAGAAATTGAATTAAATATGTCCCATTTTCCTCATGGAGTGAATCACGAAACCTTCCCCAGTGAAAGTAGGCATCTTTTCCACAGATTTACTTTAACTCCAAGACATAATTCAATCAAGCGAATGAATGACCTATTTCCCCATTCCGACAATAGTCAATCACCCCACACGCGGCAACAGAGTAAAAATGGCGAAGCGATTCGTTACCTCACGAATCCTCAGGCTGTGGTCTGTCCATAGAACTTCGCTCTAGCCATTAGAAGATCCTCCTTCCGTTCTCATGTGCCCAACCCAGCATGGGTTTGCGCAGAGAAACTTCTCCCAGCGAACTGACTTCGCTCGCAAAGCTGCCCGCGCAGTTTAACCATTAGCGGCACTAACTGCGCGCTTAACCTCTCGTCCGACCAACGGAGTTGAACTGATCCGAAAAGACGCTTCCGAGCTCGAAGTTGCCTATCCCACGTGATCATTGTCCAACCCGTAATGAGGATTTTCCCGCCTCTAAAACTTAGTCCAATCAGTGCCTTATGGACTTTTGCGGGCTAAAGAACCGTGTCGAACTAAGTGAAGCCCCCGTGCGGCATTCTTCAAACCCCCTGGTACGACACCCCAACCTCTTTTCCGAGTGACGCAGTACCCCCCTGTCACTCAAAGTTCTAACGCTATGCGCCAAACGGCCGTTTGAACGCATTTACTGATTAGGTTTCTACGCTGGCAATTCAATCACACCTCACAACAATATTTAATCACGCTATTTGTCGCGCAACATGCGACAGTCCACCAGTAGCAAACACGCTTGCCATATCTGAAAGTTCGCAAATCTTGCACATGACAACATCCCAGGGAACAGATACTAACTGCTCAACAAACATGGATTCCAGATACACGAAGTCGATTTCTTGTAAATTAAACTTCTCCATAGCATTTTTCTCACCAGTTTTCCTACCGATACTAACCTTTCCGTTTAGGTCTTTCCCAATCCATATCTGAGAATACATGGACTTTCTCATCTTTTAACGACTTCGCCAGCCCATAGTTGTCACCATATTTGTCATGTAAACATTTTCCTATCAGGGCAAACGCTGCGGAAAAGGTATTGGTACACACTCTACTACATTTGCTACTACTCACAAAAGTACCACACACCCAGGATTCACGATCTGCACCCATATTTACTTAATAGTTCACACTCAGAAAGAAGAAAAGTGCTGCAGTCACGAAGCTCCTAAACAGCTTAGAAAGAAAATAGAGATCATTCTATAAAGAAAGTCTTTTTCTCAATATTTCGTTACCAAACAACAACAAAAAACATAATGTATGAAATGTTATGAATATACATTTGTTTTGCACCTGTCACTGTTTTTCCCTCTACCTCAGTCTCTGTTTTACCCTAAAAATCCACGCTCCATCAAAACACACCTTGCGACTGTGTGTGTTTGAACATGTTCTTAAGAAATTGTGGGGAAATGCATATTGCAATCACTTGTTCCCTGATTACATGCATGACACTTTGGTGCATCACAATCCATTTCCTAGACAACGGATGTTCTGACCACAATTGTCGTCACTGTCACCGTCGTCACAGTCGTTGTCATTACCATCACTACTAAACACAAGCGTACGTGTGACACGTTCTGTGGAGGATGTCTCCTCTCACGGCAAGCCTAGGAGCGTCCCAGGAGCGAGAGGTGTGTGGTGTCCACTGCTGTCCCAAGGCAGAGAGGGGACTTGCCGTGCAGAGGGGGAGGCGTGTGTCCAGAGGCCTCACTGTCACCACACAGACACCAGGCTGACACTGTGACTCAACACTGACTGCTGTCACAACCTGCTTGAGGCTGGATGGAATCAAATGACCAAAGCCTGAGAGAGTTTCAACCAATGCAGTGAAGGAAGAAGAACATATCCGTACAAAAATAAAGTGAGATGATGACATTTGTCATCAATGAAACCAATGTTCCTACACTACAGTAGAAAGGTCAAAGGCAACTTGGAACTCCCAAAGTGTAACCGGAAACACGTCATTCTAGGTCCAAGCAAACACTCTTCCGATCTCAATCACTACATGACGGAGGAGAAAACTGCAATGACGTCACGGCGTCGTGCTTCCCTACACATGTGGACAGTTAAACGGTGATGACAGAAATATTCGTCACTGCTTGTCTGCATGCATTTCCTCGATAAAGGCCTACCAGGTTATAGTTTGTGTCGCTGCCGCCGTGCCCCTTTACTGTGTACAATAGTGGGGCCTGCACCGATCGGATTTCGTGGCATACACAGCTGATAGAACCAGTGCTAAATGTATCCGTATGAATATCAAGGTTGCTTTCATTTCATTATGTAAAGTGAATCGTACATCATGAACACATTCGTTACAGCCATATTAGAGAGTCCAAACACAAAGGAGACACTGCCCACATCACGAAAGACAGGAGTTAGAGGTAGAGGATGCTTAGGACTGTATTGAATCCACACCCACCCCGGATATCAAATGGTACAAAGAATAGGAAAACATGAAAGTTCGTACAACAGCAATATGCAAACTCAGTAGGAACAGGACAAGAAGGGTAGAGAGACAGGCTTTTGAAAAACAAAGAAGAGAACAGAGTTCTTGTTCCCTCTTCACTTCTCTTCCGAAACAGAAGTTGAGAGATGACAGCACGGAAGACTGCATCCACCCTCTCCCCCCACTGCCGCCAGCCTCCCCTTTGCAAGAGTCCCTCCAGGCCAGCTGTCCCAGCGGTACCACGTGCCTGCAACATATGCCTGGCCGCACCTCCAAACCTCCATGAGGAGACGACAAACGTTGCAGGAGGATGTGAACCTTGAGCAGGAAAGTGCACCGGCACTGTTGTGTATCACGGCTGATGTGTTGTCATGGAACCAAATGTATCGGGAATTTTCACTTTATGATAAATGCTTTTTTCTTTTTTCCGGTTTAAGTACTGTCATCTATAAATATCATTTGTCAACTTTTTCATGGTGAGCTAGATACTCACGTTTTGAAAAGCTCAAACGAAGAAAGAACTGCTCAGTGATTTTTATTCATTTTCGACTTCATCTTGAACTTTTTTATTCTCTTTCTGTGCTATACCTGGAAGAAGTACAGATTGAAATGTGCCATATAAGAACATGGAGATTTCTTCAACATGTAGATGTAACATCCGGCGTTGTTTGTAGATGCAGTAGAGCTGTTTATTTACTCTGGAATTCTGCACTGTCGCTTTCGCCTTATATGAACTGCTCTACTCGATTCAGCATAGCATTTCAAAAAGGACATACTGCTTACACCTTGTGTATGTAACTTGAATGAGTTGCTATATCGGTATGCAAAGCAGTTAGATTTGTATACTGCTGACTCTAAAGAAGGTGTCGGACTAATGGCTGCTGTGTTGATCATGGTCTATTGCGCTCTGTTCAGTCGTGTTCCGACTGGACGATGCTTACGCCTACTTTCCCAATGTTTCGATTTGCCACAAGTAATGTTTCGACTTGCCACACGTAATGTTGGGACTTGCCACAAGTAATGTTGGGACTTGCCACAAGTAATGTTGGGACTTGCCACAAGTAATGTTGGGACTTGCCACAAGTAATGTTGGGACTTGCCACAAGTATTGTTGGGACTTGCCACAAGTTGGAAATCGGCATCGGTCATCATGCCCTTTGAAGTCCAGTGCATGCTGTTGTCGTTCCGGTCAATGCTGCGTTTTGAATGGCTGGTCAGAAAGATACCTTGCACCTGAAGGCTTCTTCCTTTGTTTAGTTACAGGTAAGCTAAATTTGTCCGCCATTTGTTTCCATCGTTTCGCAAGCAAGATGCTCGTTCTGGAATTTTCTACACAGATACGAAGAAACCCTTACCCCAGAACACATGCGGATAAACACACGCACATAAATGGAGAAACATACAGACACGCACACACACACACACACACACACACACACACACACACACACACACACACACACATACACATACATATACACACTCACCTCTTTTTCCATTACCTACAAACATTACCCAAACTTTTGTTTCTGCGTTCATTCTATCCCGACTGGACTTTTGTAATGCCCTGCTGTACGGCTGTCCTCAGTATATCCTGAATAGGTTACAGAAACTGCAGAACAACGCTGCACGCTTGATCCTTAGAGTCCGCAAGTCTGATCACATTTCCCAGCACCTTCAAGCACTGCACTGGCTTCCGGTCGAGTCGCGCATTAAATATAAAATATCATGCCTATCCTTTAGTGCTTTCACGCATACAGGACCCGCATACCTCATAGGCATGATTCAGACATACACACCAGCCAGGACACTCCGCTCCTCGGCAGACACCTCTATTCTCTGCACTTCAAGAATCAACATCAAATCTTTTGGTGAACGCTCTTTTTCTTTTTCTGCCTGTCAGCCTTCGTCACTCTACCTCGCCTGACTCTTTCCGCACAGGCTTGCAAACGCACCTCTTCTCATTTTCATATACATAATACTCCTCCCCCCCCCCCTTTGGACTGGGTTTCGGTGACTATTCCATGCCTGTACGCTTACTGCAACTCATGTGCTAATTTTGGGTGTCCACATACACACTTTATGTACCGTGCTTGTTATTCAATTCTGTTTGTATGGAATTGCATTAATTATTGTTTGTTTGTGTGCTGATGTCGTGCATTCTGCGGATCATGTATATGTACCCTGCTTTATGTGTATATATATATATATATATATATATATATATATATATTAGTAACAAAGGAACGAGCAAACAAACAAGCCTTACTCCGCTTCAAATTTTCGGCTTTATTAGCCTTCCTCAGGAGTATACTGAAGGGTTTGATGATTATAACTCCGGGTTTCCACGTCACACATGACGTCATACATTGGCGTGGCCTGTCACTCTGTTCGACCGCGATTGGCGAATCGGGGGGGGGGGGGGAGGGGGGGGGGGCTGAGAAGGAGGGGGGGGGGGCGAGGGGAGGGGGAAGCGGGAACGTGTGGAGGGGGAGTCATACCAGTAGGTCTGCTCACCACCAGAGATCAGCTTCGCATACACTCATACCTATACACATTCACACATCCATACTGGCATATCAGATCTCACTCTCACTGAGACCCACATTCACCCGTCTCCCTTCTCACAGGAGTACCACCATTCACAAGTGCCCTGCAGAGTCACACACAAAGTCAAAAGATTCACTGGGGAGGATCAAAAATGGAAGAACCATTATGGCAACGTGTTCAATCCATTCGGTGTCAAAGTTGAGAGTTTGCCCATCCAGAAACGTTCCCGCCTGCGTCGTCCTTCAGTGCTGTCTGTGTAGGATTTCTCTATCGGCATGCATCTGAGGTCTTGTAGTGTGTGGTTGGGTAGGGAGAAGTGTTCAGTAATGAGAGTGCAGGTGTTCTTGTTAGTGTTGATGTTCGAGCGATGCTGATAGAAGCGTTGTTTGAGTGAGTTGCTTGTTTCGCCGACATACTGTGTATGGTTACATCTAGTGCAATACAGGATGTATAATTATGAGATTGGATGTCGTGCATGTGAGTTTGTGTCTGATGTGGAATGTTTCATTGGTCTGTTGGCTGGTGAATGTGCGGCTTTCCACAAGATGATACTGGCAGACGACGCAGCGGGAACTCTGGCATTTGTAGGAGCCAGGGTTGGCATCGACGGGAGTGGGAAGTACGGAGGGCATCAGCAGGGCCCGTAGGGAGCGGCTGTTTCTCTCCCCCAGAAGAGGTGGATCCGGCTTTTTTTGTTGTTTTTTTTCCTTCTTCTGAATTCTTTATTGAAAGGGCCTCCAGGCCATTACAAATAATACAACACAAAATAATGCGTTCATCATATCTCATTCAACAACATATTTCCTCTACCGTTGCACCTTCTCTCCTCTTTATGCCATAAAACAGGTAGGTGCATATCGTTCGAATACTGTTTTGATCGGTAACACTCATTAATTATGTGAAAACATTGACATAATCAGTTACGAATGGTACTAAGTGTTTCACTCTGAGGTCGCACACTTTTTTTCAAGTAAATAAATAATTTTACCATCACAACATATCATAGTAATAACAGTATCATTACCACCTTGAAGCCTACTGCCTCTCTCTCTCTCTCTCTCTCTCTCTCTCTCTCTCTCTCTCTCTCTTTCTCTCTCTCTTTCTCTCTCTCTCATTATAACAATAGTGGATCAAATAATATCCATGCGTATTTATACAAAATACACATGCCTGAAAACACACACACACACACACACACACACGCACACACACACACGCACACACACACACACACAATGTATACGATGTATACGCACCTACGTCATAAACTCCTTCCTTCTTTGAAAAGGAGCGAACGGCGAGGAGCAACAACGATTTTAGACGACTTCTATCTCACATTAGTATGCCTTATATAGTATATATATATATATATATATATATATATATATATATATATATATATATATGGTTAATCTTGTTGATATTGTTTCCGTTGAGTATGCAGACTATGTGCGGTCATATATGTTGTTGATATAATTCATGTCTTCCATGCTCCTTTCGTATGTCGTTATATTATTTGTCCTGCATCGGGTATTGTTTGCCTGTGTGCTATTGCCATGTTTGTTGCTGTTTGCTCGTGTGTATTGTGCTATGTGTGTATGACTTCATTGTTTCAGTTACATTGTCTTGTACAAGTGTTGTCTTTCTGCGTATTTGTGCCATATGCGATGGGCTTGCATCCGTGGTTGGTCCTGTTATTGTTTGGCTTGTGTATTGATACCATGTACGTGTGTCGTGTCTTATTGGTTTATTAGTTTCAAGTGTGTCAAGTTGTTGCTGTGGTGTGTTGCTTTGGGTTTGGTCTACTTGTGTGCTTATGCATTGTATGTGTACTGTGCCTGATTTTGCTTTACTTGTGTTTGGCATTATTTATATGTTTCATGTCTTTCATGCCTGTAAAGCGCTTTGAGCATGTATATCAAAATGCGCTGTTTAAATAAACTTTATTATTATTATTATTATTATTATTATTATTATTATTATTATTATTGTTATTATTATTATTGTTGTTGCTGTTGTTGTTATTATTATTATTATTATTATTATTATTATTACTATTACACTTCTCTACCTTACACTCTGAAGTCGTGACCATCCGGCCACATTTGCCATCTTCAGTATCGCCCTTGCCAAACACAAGCGTACGTGTGACACGTTCTGTGGAGGATGTCTCCTCTCATGGCAAGCCTAGGAGCGTCCAAGGAGCGAGAGGTGTGTGGTGTCAACTACTGTCCAAAGGCAGAGAGGAGACTTGCCGTGCAGAGGGGGAGGCGTGTGTCCAGAGGCCTCACTGTCGCCACACAGACACCAGGCCGACACTGTGACTCAACACTAAATGCCTGACATAACCTGCTTGAGGCTGGATAAAACCAGAAAATAGAAGGCCGAGAGAGTTTGGATCGATGCAGAGGTGACAGAGGAACACTGCCTGCTCAGGTAACGAAGGTGGGATGGTGGGCTTCAACGTCAAAGAATCTAGCGTTCGAATACTTCAGTGGAAAGTTTAAGGACTTGGTTGAAGAACTCGCCTATAAGGTGTTTATGTCACAAAGTGTTCGCTCCCACAAGCATGACGTTGAATACATAGGACGAACACACGTTTTGCAGGGGGGAAATAAATAACTCTTGTTGAGTTTCTTTGGAGTAAGAATAGACTTGTACCATTTCTGTGCGTGTATTTTCCTGAATTGCATTTCACAATTTGAACAGAGAGTTTTCCCTCATAAATTTGATGAACGTTGCTTTGTTTAAAAGGAGCTGTGCGCAAAGTGTTTGCGTTTCCATCACGAAGACGTGCTATAATAGCCATTTCACAGAAACTCCAAAATTCTTCCACAAGGTGCCGGCCAGATAAACACAATCCCCAAAACACACAGTCGTCACCATCTGGTCAGGTTTATAGCAAGGTGGTTGCATTCCCTTCGTCATCTGTGAAAGCAAAGGTTTGCCTTCTTTGTTCGCCATGAAAGGTGGTGAAACACACACATTACGTTTCCTCACTCTTGTCGTATATTGTCCATATTCTACTAGTGCACACATCATTACATCACAATAGTTATGTGACATCATGTAAGTAGTGATTATAGGATACCATGACCCTTGAGAGTCAGGGGAAAAGCTGACAGAGCGAAACTGCGTGTTGTTAAATTACGCTTTGTACTCAAAAACGGTTTTCATGTGTTTATCAATGATATAATGCAAACTAATATTGTGATCAGTGTCAATATTGGTAATGAATACATTTCACCTTTCAACTGCCGCACATACTTTAGAATGCATATAAGATAACACTGTTCATGTGAATACTAAGAAAACTACTCGTTTGCCAAACTGTGCAATTGCGTCTGCTTGAAAATCACGATATTACATAGTGCGTCCCCCTTGACTACATTGCTGACGTGGCCGCTGACCTAAATGCAAATTGTATCCACCACACACACGAGAGATCGGAGATACCATCATGGCCTTTGCTCTGATCTCAGGATGTTGACACCTACCTCCACGAACGTTCCAGCTGGGTGTGACTTCTGCTTGCATCAGCACGACACCTGCAGAGGTGTGCAAGTCAGTCTGCCAGCAAAATAAATAGGGGACCAGAACGCTGTGTGTCCAGTTCCTTCTGCAGCCTCCAGACAGAACCAAGCATCACCATGCAAGCCTTCGCCGTCCTCTTCGCCCTGGCCTGCCTGGCCTGTGCCAGTAAGTAGCTGCCAGGAGGAAGTGCCCCCTGGTAAGTCTTTGTCTGTGGCGCTTCCTTGCCACTGGCGACATACCGGCCAACCAGCAGAAGACGTATTCCTGACGTTCAGGCTGGCGAAGACCTGGAGCAACCACGAATGCCAGGCAGCTTCACCCAGCAGAGAAGTGGCAGCGTCGCTAGATCTTCTCAGTTCTCAGACCTTGTTCAAACACTGATTTGCTGCTTGCTACTTTCTGGTTAGAATAAACAGTTGCTGGATGCATTGGCTTCAACTGCGATGCAGCTTGCAAAATCGTTTGAAAGATCAAATCTTTGGAGAATTACGTGCTGTGATGAATTTGTCCGAGGGTGGATAGCCACTGAAACCATTTGACACTGACGGTTGTCTTGTCTTGCCTTGACTTTTCGCGGCTTGAGAGAGCCGCTGTGAAAAGCGCGGGTTCCTTGTGTAGGAACATGTTTGGCTCTGTTACTGTTTGTCACTGCACGCTATGTCTCCTGCCTTCCAGATGCAGGACTCGACCTCTATGGCGGTCTTGGCTATGGCTACGGCGGACTCGGCGGACTCGGCGAACTCGGCGGACTCGGTGGAACCGGTGTTCTTGGCGGTTACGGTACGATACGACGCATGCGCGTGTGTGAGCACGTGCAGAGTTGTCGATGATTTACGTGTGACATGTCTTGTGCGTTGATGTGTGAACGTGGACGTACGTGTGTACATTTCCAAGTGTTTCCACGTGTGGGAGTGCACGGACGTCCGCTTGATTTAACGCGTAAGTATGCGTTGCATGTTTGGGTGCATAAGTACATGTATGTGCACGTTATTGTGCTTGCGCGAGCGTGTAGCTGAACGTGAAATATTGTTTTGTTTTCTGTTTTGCGTTTTCGTTTAGTTTTCTGTCACTCATGACTTGCTAATTTGTTTTTGTTTTTCATTTGTTTGTTTTGTTTTATTTGTTTGTGACTGTAATTGTTTGTTCCTCCTTCAGGCTGCACTGCTTCCTGCGTCCGAAGCTACGTCTACACTGGACACTGCGACAGTGGCTGTGGAGGCTGTGGCAACTACCTGACCGGAGGTCAGTCGGTCTCGTCACTCTGAAGTAGCTGCGTCCTAAACGTAACTGGTGACGTGTCTGAGGAGTCTGAGATGTCCCATAGCACTTGTCACAGTGACACCGGATGAGTGGTGCATCATACTAATAGTGTTGTCTGGAGGGTATTTTAATGTGTCGACGATATACGTAAGATAATATCATTTCAAGTCATCATTTGTTGTAGTCATCCTCTTTCCTACAGCACCAAAACAGTTGTCATTCTACCGGAAGTAAAGGTGATAAGTAGTAGACCCCACTTACTTTGAGTTGTAAATAGCACTTCTTACGCCAAGGTTAAGTCCTGCTGTAGTAAATTCATTTTTCTGTTTCACCCATTGTTTAGTACAGTTTGTGACGTTGCTGACTTGTCCGTTGTGCGTCTGTCTGTGGTCAGTGTGCAGCACGACCTGTGTTCAGCAGTACGTGTCCACTGGCCACTGTGGCAGCGGCTGCGGCAGCTGTGGCTCCATCCTGGGAGGCTGTGAGTACGGACAAGGCTCTGGCAGCCACCAACACATCACTTGTGCTTTTTGCATGACTACCACAACCTTGAATAATTTTGTCTTTGTACGCAAAATAAAACATTTGCACGACACTCCTCTCATTTATCTGAATACTTTTTAATTTTTATATGTCCCTTGTGATATCCATATGAACTTTAATACAATTATTCGTTTTATTTATTCGGATCAAGGACTTTATTACATTGTTAGAAAAAGCTTTTACTAACCCGAGGGGTTAATTTAACTTCCAAATGCAGTCATGCATTTCTGCAATAGGACTTATATTTCCAGAACACACAGTCACCATGTGCAATGAAATCAGCATTGTGTAGAAAGGTTCAGGCTGGAGTGACTGAGCGACTTCAGCAGCGCGGACACAGAGTGGGCCTCGAAAGCACTCTTGAGGAGGCTCTTGACGGCTGCTGTCTTCCAGAGATGATGATGAGAAACGCGATTTATACAGGACAGAAGTCTTTAGCATTCGTGGAACTCTTTTGCAGACCTGGGAGGCGTGGGACTGGGCGGCTACGGCCGGGGCCTTCAGGGTGGCTATAACTACGGGTACCCCGGCTCCGGCCTTGGCTATGGCTACCCTGGCCTGGGCCTTGGCTACAGCACCCAAGGGTACGCTGGAGGAGCGGCCGTAGCCGGACAGGCCATATCGTCTTCCACCAACCGCCAAAAGAAAAAGAACACGGGCGAGTGGGAGCAGACCATCAGGACTCGTGTCAAGAAGACAGTCGAGTGCGAGTGGGGTGAGTGTGTCTGCAGACTACGGGGTCTCGGTCATCAAGAAGCCTATTTTGTGGTGGAAGATATCTGGTTGCCCTTTCTGTCTCTAACAAGACCATCTGCACTGGAAAGGTTAATCATCGTTTTGGAATACTTCGTTACCTATCATTTGGTGTTGCAATGACGAAATGTGCACGTTGTCCTCTCCCCTTTTGGCAGAATGCGTCCACAACGAAACCTGCAAGAAACAGTGGTCCGCATTTCACATCTACTACGGCCAGTGTTCGCAATGCAGTGCTTGCTAGACGTCTTGGCGTACACGGCACGCCATCGACCCCGGGTGAGTGATGACATGTACCTTTCAGTGCCTTCCACTGCTACGTTAATTAATCCCCATTAAGGTTTTTATCATTTACAAGTTGGTTTCTTTTTGGTTACATTTGTGTTCACTTCTCGTCTTCCTATGACTTGTCTACGCTCAGTGTCTGTGGGAACATTTTCATTGTTTTGTTAATGCATAGTGTCTAGACTATTCCTTTTTCACCTCTGCTCACCTCCTTCTTCTTTCCTCCATCCCTCCCCCATACCCCCCCGCACCTCCCTAACCCCTACCCCACCCCTTCGGCACCCCTCACTCAACCCCTACCCCACCCTTTCCGCACCCCGCACCCACCCCTATCCCACCCCTCCCGCACCCCGCACCCCACCCCTACCCCACCCCACCCGTCTTTTCTTCTAGCGTTTTGTTTTTCTTTCAGATTGTTTTGAGGACTTTCGGCTTTCTCTTCCTTTCGCCAATGTTCTCATCTGCCTTTTTCTATTTTCCTCTTTTTCCTCTAACTTTTTTGGAGTGTATGCAACCGGCATTGGACTTTAGGGTCCTATCTATCCATTGTGAATGATCTGAAATTTCTGTTCGACTGCGCATGTAAGGAAAATTTTGAAAGTCTCGAAGTTCCTACATTGAAGAATACCACCGACGGCCAGAGCCTCTCCGTGTTCCCCTCGTCAGCTGGAACCTTTGTCTCCGTGGCCTTCGGGGCCTTCTCCAGTGGTGGGCCTCCGGCGGTTTCCAGCAGCTAAACAATATATATTTTCCGCATTGTCCATCACGTGTCCTTTCCTAGTGACGTCATTGCCATTGCAGGGAGGCCATGTCCACGCTGGACGTCCAGGGATCCAGGCGAGGTGTGCCTTCTTCCCCTCAGGACACCAGCCGTCCTGTCAGCAGACTCGCTGTGCTTTCTGCAGCTTGGGCTCGTCATGGCTTCTGTCCTGAACTTCTGACTCAATAAAAAGCATTCAAAACCATGTATGTTGAGAGTGTCTCTTTACCAAAGTTACCGTGTTTACTTGTCTCTAGCTTATACAGCATCATTGACATAGTTATTTGCAATTGTTGTTGTAGTCGGCGCCGTCGTCATTGGCGTCACGTATGTTATCATCACGTTACCAATGTCAAGAGGACTACTGGGAAGTTTACCTTTCGCGTGTGCTGAGAAAATGTATTCAGTAGCATGATCTGGTGTAAAGCAAGAACCCAATGCAATAAGCTGTACTGAATTCACAAAAATCCACCACATTTTGGTCAATGCTGAATTGTGAGTTTGGCTATAGCTGAAAGTAACTTCCGTGATGTTACTCCAAAACAACATTTTGTTGAAACAATTCAGTAGTTATAAAGTGGGAAGCACTGATAAAAAAAGAGGAAAAAGCATGTAAAATTCACGGAAACATGAGGACTGCCAGTGACCAGCTTAGCCTGAGAGCAAAGTACCAAAGACAAGTTCTCATTATAGCTGCTAAGTACCAAGTTTACACTACATTGCTAAAGTATCAAGACAAGTTTACAACACAGTGTTACAGTACCAAAACATGTTTATAACTCGGGGTTAAAGTACTAAGACAAGCTTAAATCACAGTCTCAAAGTTCCGAGACAAGTTTGCAACTCAGTGCTAAAGTACCAAGACAAGTTTACATCACAGTGTTACAGTACCAAAACATGTTTATAACTCAGGGCTAAAGTACTAAGACAAGCTTAAATCACAGTCTCAAAGTTCCGAGACAAGTTTATAACTGAGTGCTAAAGTACCAAGACAAGATAGTATCACAGTTTCAAAGTTCCGAGACAAGTTTATAACTCAGTGATAAAGTACCAAGTCAAGCTTACATCACAGTCTCAAAGTTCCAAAACAAGTACAAGGACAAGTTTCCAATGAAGTGAAAACTCGACAGAACGGTAACAAATGACAGCAAGAAAGGAAGAATAAACCTTGTTGTGAAATGGGTTGCCTTTGAAAATACATACGAGTCGGAACAACGTTTATAAATACTGAAAATGATCAGACTGAGCGCGACAGCCTCAGCCACACAAAAATAATGGAAGCAGCCATGAAAAACTAGTCAACGACTCTTATCAACCAATGAGAAGTGGCTGGCACTGATATCACGTGGCATCTTCCAAGGCGATTCATGATATTCACAACTGGCCTGCGTAGCATTCAGCCCACCCATTCAGCACATTAAAAATTCCACAGTGGGATGTAAACCGATATCAGGAGAACGAATACACCACCTGCTCTATGTGAACAATCTTTAAATGTGCGCCAGAAAGGAAAATTAAACACATTAAAAGATTAACACCATCAAAATTGGCAGCAGAGACATTAAAATGAAAGTAGAGTTGAACTAATATGTCAGATTTACACGCAAAAAGGTAAAGTGAAAAATAGGTCAGTGTCCTCCAATGAGACGTACGAAAACTGCAATATGCATCGTTAGACACGAGAGTCATATATGCTGAGATCTCGCAGCGTAAAAAAAAAATACTTTTTTAAAACGAAAACGAAAAGAAAAAATAAGGGGGGTAGTGATGCCATGACTGAAAGCGAACATGAAACGTACTCGAGACAACTACTCAGGTCGAAAATAAAAGGCAAGCACAAAATCAAAACCATTAATGAATATGCCATTCCAGTCTTCAGCTACACAGAGCATCGTACACTGGGACAGTGAATGATAGGGACAACTACAGAAAACAAAAAGCTTCCTTTGATTCACAAAGCTCTGAACTCGACAGAGCATATAGACTGGGTGGGGGTGAGGGTGGGGGTGGGGGTGGGGGGGAGGGGGGTTGCGAGGTCTGGGTTGCTGGAGTTATATTTCTTGCCGACAACTGTGCTAGACAAATCGAGCTGAACACCAATTCTCCACTTTTTGCAAATTTCTGGACTGCTGAGGATGAAAGGTTCTCCGACACACCTGTTCCCACAACAGGGAAAAACACAACAGCTTGGCGTGCTGTGGTGACATCACTAAATCAGCTAGAGTTGTGAATACGTGTGTGCAGACAGCGAATGCTAGTATGTTATCGGAAAACTCGAAGACCGAAAGTTCAGGAAAGGAGATGAATGGACGATGTCAGACTACGAATTTATGAAAACCAAAAAAGGGTGACTAATCGAGTCTTCGGAGAATAGACTCATTCGCCAGACTCAATTGGTCAGCATTTTCTTGTTTTAAATAGTTCAGGAAGGGTTGCTACTTTTTTATCATGATTTTTATTTCAAAAGTAAACACGGAAAAAATAGAAGGCACCATCCACATGCTCACATCATCATCATCATCATCATCATCATCATCATCATCATCATCATCATCATCATCATCATCATCATCAATATCATCATCATCATAATCATCATCATCATCATCATCATCATCATCATCATCATCATCATTATCATCATCATCATCTTCATCAAAATTAACCATCAAAAGCATCATCATTATCAAAAACATTGTCACGAAATTTTCACCATTGTCAGAAATTTTATATCTTGAGAAACATCAAGATTATCGTGATGATAATTAACAACATTATAATGATCACCATTATATTTAAAAACAGAAGACAAAAATTAGATTGGATAAAAATTCATATGTTGTTTCCAGCATACTTGCTAGTGTGGTGTACTTAATCGCATACCAGGTGTACAGTATCATCAAAATCAAAACCGCAAAAATTAAAATGAAATAAAAACATAAAAATGATTATGACGATGATGATGATGATGATGATGATGATGATGATGATGATGATGATGATGATGATAATGATGATGATGGTAGTGGTGGTGGTGGTGGTGGTGCTGGTGGTGGTGCTGGTGCTGGTGGTGGTGGTGGTGGTGGTGGTGGTGGTGGTGGTGGTGGTGGTGGTGGTGGTGGTGGTGGTGGTGGTGATGGTGGTGATGATGATGCAGCAAGGGTGGCAACATTTCCTTCCCCCCCCCTCCACCCCCCCCCCCCCCACCCCCATGTTGTTAATTCAGACCTGGTGCGGGTGTGAATCACTATTACGGATTGCTCATAATAAACCGGAACTATCATTATATCATAGATTTTTCTTCTTTTACCAAACCTTATTTTAGAAGAGGCACGTGCGCATCCACAGACGATAATCTTGGGACACAGCCGGTCAAGGCGATGCGTATGCGCGTGTTTCAGCTTTGCGGGCCCATGGAGCATAACTCATTCAAGCTTGCTCCAATAATGCCCTTTTTTCTGCTCATCCCCTGACTTGGCCTCCTTGCCACGTCCAGTCCCTGTCCTCCCTTATTCCTTCAGTGCTTCACTCTCTCTCTCTCCCCTCTTTGCTGATCCAGATATTTGCAGAAATGATGTTATATCTCATTTGCCTGCAGGAGAGTTGTCGTTCTTGTTTTGGAGTTATTTCCCTTACAACGATCCTCTAGTTTCAAGCGCCCTGTGCAATGTTGCTTACACTCATTTTCCTCACTCTGTTTTCTCTACAGGCGATGTGATTTTCTAACAGTGATGCAAACTTTAGTATTAATCTTTGTGACGATGACGATAACTATCATTGTTGTCGTCGTCGTTGTCGACGTTCGCTGCTTCGTCAGCAGCACAGCAGCAGTAACAGCAGCAGCAGCAGCAGTAACAGCAGCAGCAGCGTCATCTTCATACTCAGTTTCAATTCAATCGTTGTCGTTGTTGTCATCCTCGTCGTCATCGTCGTCGACGTTTTAATAATCAGTCTCCAAATTCATCACCACTATCGTCATGAATTATTGTAAAGCGCTGGCCCCGATTTGTACGGAATCGTTCGAGGTCTATATATAAGAAGTTTAGAGTGCCACGTACGTGTAAAGTATAAAGCGGTTTGAAGCCATAGCATAGATGACAAGTCGTATATAAAACTCCTCGTTTATCTTTTACTATTGAAAAATGTACCAGAGAAAATCTAAATAAAGCAACAATAGGAAAGAAAGCCACGTTCATGACAGAGCACAAAGCCTGCACACCTTTCCACCTAAAAGTCATCTTTAGGCACAGATCAAAAGCACCGAGTAAACACAGACTGACCCAGTCTTTCCCTTGCTTGTTCCGTTTTTAATTATGTGCCCTTTCTTCCTGTCTGCAGAAAACGTTCCAGTCAAATATATGCAAATTATGTCCAGTACTCAGTTACTAAAATAAACTTTCATTTTTTTGTTTTGCGTTGTTCAATTGTTACTTTCAATTCAGTTCTCACAGAAAAGATGCTTGAAAAATCGGCCCTAGAGAGTCTCCCTTTTTTTTAGCTATCGTGGTACTTTTGACAATACCTTTTTGTTCTATCCGCTTTTGGAAATATCACACGGCATTGTTCGCGACTCTTAAATCACACTGAACTTCAGCACCTTCTCTTGGGGACGGCTCAGAGTGTTACTTGTCTGTCAGTTGAACTGAAGGCAGTCACAGATTGTTAGCTTGACTCTAGAAAAGTGTTTGCTCATAGCACTTGACAGACGGAAACTGCCGCACGAGACTCCCTGCCACAGCTGGATACCAGTGCCACAGAGCTTTGGGGAGCTGCACAGCAGACTGGCCATCCGCGGCCCCAGGTAGCGTGTGCTGGACAAGGTCACTGGGAACGAGAATCATGTCCAGGTCCAGTGGGATCTTACTTTGTGCCCAGCCGCCTTCCTGTACTTGTAGTATCGAAAGAATAGGCCCCTTCGTGACACTGTGCGAAATATAAAGGGCGATTGACTTGGAAAATGGACTCTTGACTTAAGCAATCAAGCAACGCCAGTGATGTCTATTTTCAACGGCTTTCGCATTCTACACACACTCATGGGCGCTAAAATCCCATCCATTCACCCACGCATACCTTCTATAATCCATCTATGTGTCTGGCTATCCACTCAACAGCCATTCATCCACAAAGCTGTCAACCATCCATCTAGCCACCTGTTCGTCCATTCATCCAAGGATCTTGATATCCATCCAGGCATCAAGCAGTCAGTCTGTCCATCTATCCATTCATTCATCCTCGCTACCTTCCTTCCAACTTTACATTTTCACCTGCATCCGCCGAACCTTTTGACCACGTACCCATCCATCCAGTCTTCCATCCATCCTTCATTCTTTACATCCATCTATCCATCTATCCACCATTCCTTCCATTCATATACGCACTCATCCAGGAGCCACATCTACAATCTGTGGCTGCCTTGTGTCCTCTGGAAACTGAGGCCTGACCTCTAAGCCAGGAGACGGGATGCCGACAGAGATTCTGAAGGCGAGACAGATGCATGGTCGGTGTGTACAGAGCCACTCACATCTCTGAGGCCAGGTCCGGCTATAGTGTGAGTGGTTTAGGGAGTTGCTCGACATCTGGTGTCTTCCCATAAGTGTGATATGCATCTCTCAGGCGCACTCATCTCCTCCTCTGACAAAGTCACCAGCGTTTGCTGACAGTACATCAATGTGCTTGACACCACGCTGTCTCTTGCAGAGTGTCGACACTCTACTTACATGTATAGCCAATAATGAGCCTATTGCGCCTTGATTGTAATATTCTGACATGCAAAACGTTTTTCAGATGATAAAAAACGTGCAAAGCGAAATATCATTCCTATGGAGATAATGATGGCGAGCAGTGATATATACAGACACTCAGTCTTGTTGGAAGAAATAGATGTGCACGAATGCACATACATTATGGGCGCAAACACTTATGTACACCCAAAAATGAATAACGCACTCACACGCAATTCCTATTGAATACATATAAATTTACTGCCATACAATTATGTGTTGAACCGACGGGCAGTCGATCGGACGAAAACATATGCACGTACCTCTCCCGCGCGCGTGCTCGCGTGCGCGTATACACACACACATGCACACACACACACACGCACGCGCGCACATACACACACACACGCACACACGCATACACACGCACACACACGCACGTACATATGCACCACCCACAGCCACGCATGCACACACACACACACAGACACACGCACACAAGCACACACACACATACACGCGCGCGCGCACACAAACACACACACACACACACACACACACACACACACACACACACAATCAAACACGTAATCACACACATAATCACATAGTCATACACACACACAATCACACAATAACACAAACACGTGCACGCACGCACGCACGCACACACAGGCACAAACAAACACACACACACACACACACACACACACACACACACACACAATCAATCAATCAATCGCGCACACACACACACATATACATACACATACACACACATATACATAAACACAAATAAACGCACATAAACACAAGCATACACACACTCACTCTCTCTCTCTCTCTCTCTCTCTCTCTCTCTCTCTCTCTCTCTCACACACACACACACACACACACACACACACACACACACACACACACAAACACAAATTAACACACAAGCACAAGCATAAATACACTTACTCAAACACACACACACTCTCTCTCTCTCTCTCTCTCTCTCTCTCTCTCTCTCTCTCTCCTCTCTCTCTCTCTTACACACACACACACACACACACACACACACACACACAGACACACACACACACACACTGCACACTGTTCGGTAGACATTCTCAGTATGTGTTTGTTGACCTTGTATTAACTCGTCGTGCGAGAAGTGAAAACTATTCAAGGACCGATGGCACTTAGAGTTTTTTTCCCTTCAGGATATTTGTCATGTGTGTTGTTGTTTTGGGGGGTATGGCCTCATTAGTTATACGTGTAGTTGGATGGTCAATGCGGGCGAGTTTTCGCTTTCTTTTGAGATACATCCATGGACAGGTTCTACAAAAAGAAAGAAACGACACGTTCATTACATAAATAGTTCCTTCCCTTCCACTTTTTTGTGCAAGAGGTTTGGACACTTTTGTTACGGACCGGCTAACTGGGCCTCAGGTTAGCCTAACCCTCACAAATGAAAATAAACCAGAAAAAACACGAACATCAGCAATGTGAACGCCCCCTGGTTCAGTGAAGAGATTAAGGCCGCAAAGCGGCAGAGGCGTCAGGCTGAGAGACAATGGTTGAAGTCCGGATTAACAGTGCACAAACAGCTGTACAACAAAGCAAAGAAAAGTGTGACAAAGCTTGTTCAGGCCACCAAGACGGCCTTTTACAGTGCCAAGATCGTGGAGGGGTCATCTTGCAGGGAACTGTTCAGTGTCTGTAACCAGCTTCTGGGTAAGACCAAATCTTCCTTACTCCCCACTATTTATGCTCCTTCTGAGCTCCCGTCCCGCTTTTTGGAATTCTTTGAAGGCAAAATTAAGTCCATTAGAGAAAGTCTTGATAAGCAGTCTCCCCCCACCCCTCCAGTCACTGAGCGTTCCTTCCAGGGTGATCCGCTCTCAACATTTCACAGTGTTTCTGAAGAAACTGTGAAAAAGGTGATTCTTAATGCCACCCCCACCTCATGTGTACTTGACCCCATCCCCACTCCCCTCCTCGTAGAGTGTTTAGACGCCCTTCTCCCCACCATCACGTCCGTCATCAACGACTCACTAGTGTCAGGCTCTTTTCCAGATATTTTCAAGTCAGCATTAGTCAAGCCCCTCCTCAAGAAACCTAGTCTAGACCCCAACGATCTCAAGAATTTTAGACCAGTGTCAAACCTGTCATTTCTGTCGAAGGTCGTGGAGAGAATCGTCCATCAATCAACTTCTTGAACACCTGTCCTCTCACAACTTGCTACACCCACTTCAATCTGCGTACCGATCAAACCATTCCACTGAAACCGCCCTACTGAAGATAGCTAATGATCTCCTTACCTCCCTTGACAATAGCAAAGTATGTTTTCTCACCCTACTCGACCTCTCCGCAGCATTTGACACGATAGACCACTCCATTCTCCTCACTCGCCTGCAGAACACCTACGGAATCACTAACACGGCCCTTTCCTGGTTTCACTCCTACATCTCAAATAGACAGCAAACAGTATCTGTAAATAACTTGACATCAGCCACCTCTTCAGTCAGTTTTGGTGTCCCCCAAGGCTCCGTCCTCGGACCAGTCTTGTTTGTCATGTACATGCAACCCCTGTTCGACATTGTAGGTTCACATTCCATAAACCAACATGCATTTGCCGACGACAACCAGCTTTACAAAGAAGCTACCCTCGATCAAATCCAACCCACCGTTGAATCCATGCAAAACTGTGTTCTAGATGTTAAGAACTGGATGACCTTTAATAAGCTTCAACTGAATGACAGTAAAACAGAATGCATGCTAGTAAGATCAAGCAGGACAGCCACTGATGCCCTCCCTTCTTCTCTTAAGATTGACGACTGTGATGTGGAGTTCATTCCATCAGTTAGGAACCTTGGTGTTACCTTAGATTGTCATCTCAATATGTCAGAACACGTCAGGAACACATGCAAGATCGCCTACATGCACATCAGACAGATCAGTGCAATTCGTCATCTTCTCACACAAGAAGCTACTCAAACTCTCGTCTGTGCTTTCATTCTTTCACGCCTCGACTACTGCAATAGCCTCCAAAAGGTCCAGAACTCTGCTGCTCGCCTCATCTGTAAAGTTAGAAAGTCTCATCACATTACTCCTATCCTCCACTCTCTTCATTGGCTACCAGTTTCTGCTAGGATCCAATACAAAACCTCCTGCCTC
Organism: Theodoxus fluviatilis; assembly: GCA_034096865.1. Classification (NCBI taxonomy): domain Eukaryota; kingdom Metazoa; phylum Mollusca; class Gastropoda; order Cycloneritida; family Neritidae; genus Theodoxus; species Theodoxus fluviatilis. The sequence goes on from JAWQFJ010022251.1 coordinate 54,691, forward strand.
TGCTTCAACTCTGTCTCTGCTGTCGCTCCTCTATATCTGTCTCAACTCCTTCACATCTACACACCATCTAGACAACTTCGCTCTTCTTGCGACACTCGCATCTTCAAAATTCCATCCGTTAGGTCAAAAACATTTGGTCAGCGTACTTTTTCATACCAGGGTCCTACCACCTGGAACGCACTCCCCTTCTCAGTGCGTCATGCAAACACTGCAGCTTGCTTTCGGTCAAATCTGAAAACCCACTTGTTCTCTAAGTCGTATTGAAACTATTTCGTACTTGCTGAATGTTTCAGGCTCATGTTTGTATATAATGCATGTGTGAGTGTCTTTACGTGTAGGATGCATGTTGTATTATAGCGTGCGTGTGTGCGTTTCATGTTCAGGCTCAGACTGTGTGATGATAATGTGTGTGTGTTTTTGTGTGCGTGTGCGCCTAGAGCTCCACTATGTACTTTTTTGACTGTGTGGAGGAAGTGCGCCTTATAAATAAACATATTATTATTATTATTATTATTATTATTATGTAACGAAGTGTATTCACCACACAAACACAATCCCTCACCAGCTTGGGCCCACACGCGGGCTCACAGGAACTAACGTGCGGCCCCCGCCGACACTCGGGGACTGTTCAAGAGGCCTACCGGTACGTACCGGTTAATACCGTTCGTCTCTTGAACGACTTGGTACGGCTACCGGTATCGACAGGTACGTACCGCGCCGGAACGCTGTTGCGCCTGTATAACCAAAGTGGCTGCCTTCGGGGAAAGGAAGAAAGTCGTCATCACAAATATGCGCTGTGGCACGCATTTCGACCTGTGATTGTTACCCAGCCTATGCGAGACGTTACAAGAAGTTAGGCTGATATTTTACTTTTCTTTTTTAAAAGAATAACTGCTCTGAAATAATTACTGGGCAAGATGTGAGCAAACATTTCCACGACAGATGGCAAAACAACTTCAAGGGAAGCAACTCTTATTTCTTAAGGCCTTCGCACACGAGGCGATTCCACACGCCACACACGGACTGACAAAAATATCTCCCAATGGCAGAGCGCTACTGACGCCTTCGCTCCACTATTGCCAGCCGTGATTGGCTGCCACAATGACGCTTGCGAGATTGCCAGGGCCAAATCGCCTCGTGTACGACGGCCTTTACATTAGCCCTTAGTTTGTTGTGTAACCTACCTTGAAGTGAGCATCGAACTATTCTTGCTTACAACAAGTCAGCACTGTCGTTTTGACATAAATTTCTATTCGAGCGATGCCAAGCCTTCGTGCACAGCTACAGCTTAACGTATTTCATCAGCTTCCACAAGGAACGAGCAGTCTGCAGCTGCTGGTTTACTCATTTGGTTGAGAAGAGCAATCCGCGACGATGAGAAGGCATCGCGGAAGCCATCTTGGCTACCGTTCAGTCATAACGAGTCGTTCAAGAGTGCACTTTTGTTGCTCGGCTACCAGTCGGCTACCGGTAGGTCGTCTTGAACGCACGGTCGGTCTACAAGCGCTCAAGCGGCCCCCGCCTACAGTCTCCACAGCGGCCCCCGCCGGTAGAGCTCCGAGCCTCAGCTACCGTCTCTGGGAATCTTACCAGGCTGAAGATCCCCGTCTCCCTGAGGTTCAATCGCTCGAGTGTCGTAAACAGCTTTCACTCGGCAAATATACAATCAATCGGATCATTCGCTCACACGTGAACACTCTTCAGTCACTACGTAACCAACTCATGCTAAAAATATTCACAGTCAAAACACAATCACGTGCACACACCATTCGGCACATTTGATTCGTAACAACTTTTCTTTGACTTCTGAGTTTTGTGAGTAATAACTGTCGCCAGGAAAGCTTTTTGAGAATTCGTGTCAAGAGCAAAAAGAGAATATGCCAGGGGCGGGTTTCAAAATGCGAAGATCTCGGTAGATCTACGCAGATCTCGCCAATCGTAGACGTGCGTAGATTGAGCGAGGCAGCTTGAGAGGTGCCTAGCTAGTGAGATTCAAGATGGCGGACAGCATGAGCATCGTGTCACTAGGAGTGACGTTTTTGGAAGAGTCTTCGGTTAACTTTAACTTTCTTGGTTTACGGTAAGGTTTGAGGTTATTGTGTAAATTGAACATTTTTATTACCGCTACCTATGCCCTGATAAGTGACTCCTGAGCCTAGTGCAGTCAAAGACCCTATGTACACTACCGCGCACTAGCGATTTTCCTTTACGCAAAGGGAGGTCAGAATGTAGAGTTACGTCTCTTTGCGATAGAATTTTCAATTCGAACTTAATGCAGGATTTCTCACCGTCAACCACACATCGTGCACACAATAAAGAAAAACATTGTAATCTACTTCAATTGTCCAGCCGAGATTGCAGCGAGGTGACAAATTAAGGCACACATGAGTCAGCGGAGAACGAATTATCGAATATTTTCAGTGTCGAAGCGTCACAAAACATGAACCCTAGTCTCGGTCGTCGCCATCTTGGATCTTCGCTCGCCGCTGGGGTAGTTTCTTTTTTAGCTAGCTCTTACTGCGAAGCAAGATCTTGCGACCAAGATCGACTACCTATTTTGAAACCCGCCCCTGCACTATCAACATGGAGCTACTGTGAATTATGTGCAAGCATTCATATTACTGCTGGTGGTGTGTTGTGGTGGTGGCGGAACTGATGGTGAGATGAGCATGATGACGACGACTATGATGACGATGATAATGACAACGACGATGACGATGCCGATGATGATGACGAAGAGGAAGTCGACGACGACCATGATGATCATGATGATGATGATGATAATGATGATGATGATGATGATGATGATGATGATGATGATGATGATGATGATGATGATGATGATGATGATGATGATGATGATGATGATGATGATGGTGATGATATAATCGACTTTTTCCCTTTTTTCTGAGTAAAAGAAAAGGTCATTGAAAAGAAGATACTTGATTGTGTACAAATTCGTGCAATATTTACTTTCTGTTCTTTTCTTTGACAACAAGCACTGTCATATGTAGACATGAAAATATTTCATTAACTCTACCCTGTCTCTTGAATTTACCAACGTCTTGACGCTGTTGGCCATTCCAACAGAGGAGGGCGCGGGCCCCAGGCCATAACAGCTGTAACCCCTTATCATGCAGCTTTTGATGTAGCTTTTTTAAACGACTGCTTTCCACACTTTAAGAGCGGAGGCCGTACACAGGCATGGCGAAGCCTACTAATACCGACAGGAGGGAAATCCCCGTTGGTCGACATTGACAGACATGTGGGACTTTGCCGGAGCTCCATATGCGTAGATGCTTCCGTTTCAAACGGCAATCTTTATATCAGTTTTGTTCCATGTCTAACACTGTCCACAATTTGTGCCTCTTTCTTTTCCCCTTTCTCGAGGTTCTTTTCCCTGTCCATGCGTCCCCACATTAATCCCTCATTGGTACACCGATATCTACATGGAACGCGCCTCCGAGCTGCTTAGTCTTTATAAACCAATTTGCCCCGCACCGCCCCGTCCCGCCCCGCCCCGTCCCGTCCCGCCTCACCCCACCCCGCTCTGCCCCGCCCCGCCTCACCCCGCCCCGCCCCGCCCCGCCCCGCCCCGCCCCGTCCCGTCCGGCCCCGCCCCGTCTTGCCTCATCCCGCCCCGTCCCGCCCCGCCCCGCCTCACCCCGCCCCGCCCCGCCTCACCCCGCCCCGTCCCGTCCCGCCCCGCCCCGTCTTGCCTCGCCCCGCCCCGCCCCGCCTCATCCCGCCCGCCCCGTCCCGTCCCGCCCCGCCCCGTCTTGCCTCGCCCAGCCCCGCCCCGCCTCACCCCGCCCTGCCTCACCCCGCCCCGCCCGGTCCCGTCCCGCCCCGCCGCGCCCCGCCCCGCCCCGTCTTGTCTTGCCTCGCACCGCCCCGACCCGCCCCGACCCGCCTAGCCCCGTCTTGTCTTGCCTCGCCCCGCCCCGCCCCGCCCGCCCCGCCTCACACCACCCCGCCTCACCCCGCCCCGCCCCGTCTTGCCTCGCCTCGCCTCGCCCCGCCCCGCCCCACCTCACCCCGCCCCGCCCCGCCTTACCCCGCCCCGCCCCGCCCCGCCCCGCCCCGCCTCACCCCGCCCCGCCCCGCCCCGCCCCGACCCGACCCGTCTTGCCTCGCCTCGCCCCGCCCCGCCCCGCCCCGCCCCGCCCCGCCCCGTCTTGCCTCGCCCCGCCCCGACCCGCCCCGACCCGACCCGACCCGACCCGCCTCGCCCCGTCTTGTCTTGCCTCGCCTCGCCTCGACTCGACTCGCCTCGCCCCGCCCCGCACCGCACCGCACCGCACCGCACCGCACCGCCCCGCACCGCCCCGCACCGCCCCGCACCGCCCCGCCACCGCCCCGCACCGCCCCGCACCGCACCGCACCGCACCACACCGCCCCGCCCCGTCCCGTCCCGCCCCGCACCGCCTCGCCTCGCCCCGCACCGTCCCGCACCGCACCGTCCCGCACCGCACCGCCCCGCGTCGCCCCGCACCGCCCCGCACCGCCCCGTCCCGTCCCGCACCACCCCGCCCCGCACCGCACCGCACCGCCCCGCACCGCACCGCACCGCACCGCACCGCACCGCACCGCACCGCCCCGCACCGCCCCGCACCGCCCCGTCCCGTCCCGCACCGCCCCGCACCGCACCGCCCCGCACCGCCCCGCACCGCCCCGCACCGCACCGCCCCGCACCGCCCCGTCCCGCACCGCACCGCCCCGCGTCGCCCCGCACCGCCCCGCACCGCCCCGTCCCGCACCGCACCGCACCGCACCGCACCGCCCCGCCCCGCCCCGCCCCGCACCGCCCCGCACCGCCCCGCACCGCACCGCCTCGCCCCGCACCGCCTCGCCCCGCACCGCCTCGCCCCGCCCCGCCCCGCACCGCCTCGCCTCGCCTTGTGGCAGCAGTTTCCTGGAACAAGAATCCGGAGACACAGAAAATGCGCGTCTCTAATGTACTATGGGAAACAATCTAAAATACTTTTTTTTTCTCTGAATTACATGTCGAGCTTCAAGCAGTCTTGATGGGGAGGAATGTAACACTGTATGACTTTGCTTACATATTGACAATACGTACGCAAATACATATTGCGAGCCTCCAGCTCTGTACAGTCTATCTAATCGATTTCTCGAAAAGAAAGAGTGACGAGAAAAAAAGTCTAGTACACTGATGAGGATTGACAGACCTATGACACACTGGAAGCGAGACGTGGACCCTGGCAGCAGAGACAGAGCGCCGCATTCAGACTTTGGAGATGAAGTGTCTCAGAAGGATCTTGAACATACCGCCAGAGACCGCAAAACCAATGATCTTGTCTAGCAGCAGATCACATCAGTGGCTGGCAAACAAGAACCCCTGCTAACAACTGTCAGGCGGAGGAAGCTGAGATGTATGGCCACACCATACGGCATGACAGCCGTGTAGAGACAATTCTCCAGGGCAGCGTTGAGGTGGGGAGGAAACGTGGCCGGCAGGAAACAATGGATTGACAACGTCAAACAATGGAACAAAACGGTCGCCCCCACCCTCTTTATGCAACCCAAGACCAAAACAACTGGCGGGCCATCGGCAGCATCCAGCCTGGCAGCCCAACAGACGTGCAGAGCAGGGGTTGCGCGAGCGAGCGAGGAAGTGGTAAACTGCAAGACCAGCCGAGCAGCTTTGGTCGTCTGTTGTGGAAACTGCTGAACTGAACGAGAAAGACGACAAAGGCTTGTGAAGACTGACAAGCGATTTACGGGAAATGGAGCACTCGTGCATTTCAGACTAATATAACCATGTTAGTGTATAGCGACATAAGCTCGAAACACGGAAAAGTCATCTGGACCTTGTTTTGGTAAGTATGAAATTTTCATCATTCGAGAAACGAAATGTAAAACATTAACATCACTTACAGAGCACGGTGGGTTTGCGAAAATCTCATTTGACTTTTACCGGCCCCCGAAATGTGTATAAAGCACGGCGTGACTGAGATGGAAGGTGCACTGATGTGCAATCAATACCCTTGGGTCATCCTAAATGTCCTCTTGCTGCCTCCTCAACGTTCTCAGCGATTTGCCCACACCTGCTGACCCTGCCTACATGCTCTGCAGCAGCGAGGGCAGAGAGACCCGCTACAGGGCCTTGGCCCACTGCAGTGAGGGAGGGGTGGGGGTGGGGGTGGGGGTGGGGCGTGGAGTGGAATGGGGGCTTTGGTTGAAGTGCTAGAAGGAGGAAGGGGGGTGGGGGGTGGGGAGGACATAACTGAGATAGATGAGGGGTGTAAGGCAACGCAATATAACTGACAAGGTAAACGCGCACCTGTTTAATATGGCGACTAAATACGCGTAGTTGGATTTCAAACCGATGAAGGCCGTAACCCTGATGACTGGCCAGTTGTTTCGCTTGTTGTTACTTCAAAATGGTCAACATTAATGTAACTTTTAAAAGTTTAAGACCAGTGATGCGTATGTATGTATATGTATGTGTATCTGCATGTGTTGGTATGTGTGTGTGTTTGGACGTGTGAATGTGTGTGAACGTGTGTATTTGTGTATGCGTGTGTGTGTGTGTGTGTGTGTGTGTGTGTGTGTGTGTGTGTGTGTGTGTGTGTGTTTGGACGTGTGAATGTGTGTGAACGTGTGTATTTGTGTATGCGTGTGTGTGTGTGTGTGTGTGTGTGTGTATTTTTGTATGTGTGTGTGTGTATGTGTGTGTGTATGTGTGTGTGTGTGAGTATGTGTGTGTGTGTGTGTATTTGTGTATGCGTGTGTGTGTATGTGTGTGTGTGTGTGTATGTGTGTGTGTGTGTGTATGCGTGTGTGTGTGTGTATGTGTGTGTGTGTGTATGTGTGTGTGTGTGTGTGTGTGTGTGTTTGGACGTGTGAATGTGTGTGTGTGTGTGTGTGTATGTGTATGTGTGTGTGTGTGTGTGTGTGTGTGTGTTTGGACGTGTGAATGTGTGTGTATGTGTGTGTGTGTGTGTGTGTGTCTGTATGTGTGTGTGTGTGTGTGTGTGGGTGTGTTTGGACGTGTGAATGTGTGTGTGTATGTGTGTGTGTGTGTGTGTGTGTGTGTGTGTGTGTGTGTGTGTGTTTGGACGTGTGAATGTGTGTGTGTGTGTGTGTGTGTGTGTGTGTGTGTGTGTGTTTGGACGTGTGAATGTGTGTGTGTGTGTTTGGACGTGTGAATGTGTGTGTGTGTGTGTGTGTGTGTGTGTGTTTGGACGTGTGAATGTGTGTGTGTGTGTGTGTGTGTGTGTGTGTGTGTGTGTGTGTGTGTGTGTGTTTGGACGTGTGAATGTGTGTGTGTGTGTGTGTGTGTGTGTGTGTGTGTGTTTGGACGTGTGAGTGTGTGTGAAGGACATCTCAAGAGAGTGGTCGTGACACCTCAAGGCATAGTGTGACCGGTGCGTTGAACTCCTTAATTCCTGGATACCGTGCTCTGCTTGTGCACGTTCAGCTTACTGTGCTGACTTATCCAAGAACTGATCACCCGGAACACCAGAACACAAAGAGAAACATGGATTGATAGTTGCCGTGCAATTAAAATGTGTTGTCATAGGATCTATGATGGACATGTCATTCGACAAATTTCAGGGGTTGTTTTTAATGATCTCTCATATAGGTGGACTGTGCTTTTCATGTGTTTTCTCACCCATTTTAATCCAACGGCAAAACAAGAATTGGAAATGCACGATGCTATTTACAACTAATGGTGTCAACGCCCCCTTTTTCCGTGTGGTGTTTTGTATCTTGTTTCTTTATAATTAGGGGCTTGTATTCGATGTTTATATCAATGGTTGAGCAGAATGTAGGCGATGATTTCGTCTTGTCATTTTGTGCTCAGCTGATCTTCGATCTGTATGCGGAGTGTGAGCTGTTGATTCCAATCGTCCGGGTGCGTGTGATAGCACCTTTGCTTAAGGAATTGAGTTAGACTGCGCGATGGGGCACTAACCCTACATATTTTGTATGCTAGCTCTTTGTTTTTTTGTTGTTTGGGTTCGTAGTTCAGATGATTGAGGGTTGGGGTGAGGAGTGGGGGAACCAGGTGGGTGTAAATGTCGTAGTTGTGCAGTCTATGTGTTGCAGAACACTGTGATTTTTGTTTGAGTTATTTTCGAGTATAGCATTATGTAAGCTGTTTCGTTTATGAGGCGGTGGCCTATTAAAGTATGGAAGTGTAATATATGTGCATCTTCTCACTCAAACTACATGGCAGCCGAAGTGCGCACGTAACCTAAAGAAAAAAAAATCCGCACTTTAATGAGAAACTATAAATAAAGATACACCCAGAATTTTTCAGATTTGTAATCTTTTTATTTTCTAAGTACTCCCAGATTAGGTTTTGGACTGTGTCCTTCCATTGCAAAGCTGACTATCGCCATTTCCCACCTTGGCGCGGTTGCCCTAGTGCACATGGCACGGTCCGAGACAGGTCCTGACGTCTAGCAGGATTTGCACTTGCTGCAGGAGCCATAGTAGGAGTGAGCCACGGCCCACTGGCGACTGCAGGTGCGGGATTTTATGCACTCTGCAAGAGAAAGACAGGCACTGAAGTACCAAGGCAGACACTGTGTGGACAGACTGAATCGACAGGTGGCATGTTGCAAAGCTTGTTCTCTGGATGAAAGAGTGCTTTATTCTGGATCTTGCTTCCCTGATGTCTTTAATTTTGTGCGTCTTAAACAGTGTGTTATGTGGCGGCTCCGCCTGCCATTAGAATAAGCCATCAAAACACTGACATACTAAATGTGTGCAAGTGTTCAAGATGTCATTCATGATCATGACTTTGAGAATCAATACACTTAAGAGCCAGCGGACAACATTTGAAACGTAAGATTGCCGTCTATGAAGTAGGAGATGGATAAGAAAACAGGAGAAAATGTGTTAGTGGCCATCATTTGAACGTTTGATGCGTCTGTTCCAGTCTCCTCCCCTCTTCATTCCTGCCCCACACATCAACAGTCCATCCACTCTGGTCACAAGCACAGGCAGCTGCTTTAGTAACTGCGCAGATATCCACTTACCCCGCTCGCACTCGATGGTCTTCTTGACACGGGTGGTGACGGTCTGCTCCCACTCTCCAGTCTTCTTGGACCTACGACGGCTGCTGGTAGAGACGCTGGACTGTCCGGAGGCGGAGGCAGCCCCGGCGTAGCCCTTGTTGACGGCCACTTTGTAGCTGGGGTAGCCATAGCCGTAGCCGCGCTTGCCGTAACCTCCGTAGCCGAGCTTGCCGTAGCCCAGTCCCAGGCCCAAACCGCCGAAGCCACCAAAGCCGCCGAAGCCCAGGCCGCCGACTCCCAGACCTGAGAAGGACACGGAACAAAATACAATGTGCGTCTCTGAGGAAACCTATTTGATTTGCATTAAGTGGCTACAACACCCCATGTATTTGCAATCATCAACTGGCAAGTAAACCTTTATCCTCAAAAGAGCTCCCTTGCTGAAAGGTTCTATACGTGTATACAAACAACTAGAGATCATTTCATTTCCTTTGGAAGTACACTATGCCATGTTTTCCCATTCAAAAGCATAAATACTATCTGGCCGCCACAAGTAGTGTGACTTGTGTATCAGCATTAGAGGTCCACACACTACATCTACAACGCACATCAATGACAGTCCGTGACGTGAGGTACTTACAGCCTGACAGAACGCTGCCACAGGAGCCGCAGGAGTCTCCACAGTACCCATAGCTCACGTACTGCTTGCAGCACGCAGGGCTGCACACTGAGGACAGATGCATCACAACAATGCAAGATGATGTTTCAGATGTGCGTACAATATCATTACGAACAACACATATGGAATGTCAACATATTTCAAAGAAATCACAGATATAATACATGGTATGATGACACAAACAAAAATAATTTTAACATAGTTATGTCCAACTAAAAGACAAGAAAGGAAAGTGAACTTGTCTTCGCTAAAAACAAGTCGCGTTTGTCGTTTTTGAGAACTCGCCATGACGCCACGCTATGCCACATGCAGGGATGGAGATGTATTCTTCTGCCAGGTGTTCCTCAACCTTGGTCTTTAAGCGGTTGAGAATGACGCGCAGCATGACCTTGCTAGAGTGGCTGATGAGGCTGATGGTGCGATAGTTCCGGCACTGCTTGAGGTCGCTCTTCTTTGGTAGGGGGATGACCAGAGACTGGGTTCACTCCTGGGGCCACTTCTTCTCCTCCCAGATCTTCTGACACAGTGCCGTCAGTGCTGCAGACGTCGCCTCTCCTCCATGCTTCAGCAGCTCAGAAGGGACGTTGTCCACCCCTGGAGACTTCCCTGCCTTCAGACTTTGCACTGCCTCCTCTACTTCCGCCTTGAGTATGGACTGACTTGCGTCATCAGCATCCGGGCGGGGGGTGTTCTGAAGGAGACTGGGGTCTGGTTGAAGCGGGTAATTGTAGAGGTCGTTGCAGTACTCTGTCCACCTGTTCAGAACTGCGGCACTCTCGGTTAGGAGGTTTTTGTCAGTATCTGTGATAACACTGGCCTTGGGCTGGCTGGTCTTGATGAGGGTCTTGAGGGTGCTGTAGGCCTGTTTACTATTGCCTGTGGCCATCTCCTCAAACTGAAAAAGAGACTCGAAAGCGCTGATCCCTTGGGAGGTCTAGATGGCAGGAGGCCTACTGCAACATATCCTTTTGCTGCTGCTGCTGCTGCTGCTACATATATACTATTACATCTACTACTATTACATCATCTTAAACGACGACTACTACTACTTATCTATGAGTAGTTCGAGATGACGGCGCTGGACTGTCCTGACGGTCTATGTGTGGGATCTTTTGTGACAAGGGAGCCCCACCCTGAAGTGGCAACTCCTGCAGCACGCAGGACACAGGCAGGCAGAGGGTATGACGTCATGGACCTTCGCTGGCCACAGCTTGTCTTATCTGGTGCTCGTTGTCTTCTTCACGCCTCGGTGTGTCTCTTACAGGTGTATACAGCATCCCACTGTACGTAAAGGTCCTCTGCACCACATGTCGGTCACTAGATATGACGCAGCAGGCTTCTGCGTCCTTGTACACGCGTTTCTGTATATGAGGAGCGGACTACACTTGAATAGCTAGTCATGCAAAATATGCTTTGGCACGAGGCTATCTTTCATACATACCTTCACATTTCCATGACAACTCAGATGTTTCTGTCTATGGAGTCAGTATTCCATGGGAATGCCTTGACATTTTTCACAACAGGCCACTCAAACCCTTGTCACTTGTTCTGCCCGTCTTGATTATGGAAATTCTCTTCTTGCCGGCATTCCTGACACTCTGCTAAACAAACTGCAAAAAGTCCAAAATGCCGCTGCTAGATTAGTTTTTAGAAGTCCCAAGAGAACTCCCACATCCAAACTCCTTCGTGCACTGCATTGGCTCCCCGTCGCTCAGAGGATAGAGTATAAACTAGCCACTATGTGTTTCAGCTTCTTCAATCAAACTGCACCACACGCACTCAGAGAAATTCTCACTGTCTACACCCCCGCTAGAAATAACCGTTCAGCTGCAGACACCAAAACGTTAAATGTCCCCCGTCGCAAAAAGAAAACCCAAGGACAGCGAGCTTTTTCTTATATCGGCCCTGTAACGTGGAATAGCCTACCTTTCCCTGTCCGTCACTCTGACTCCATGTCCCAGTTCAAAACCTCCCTTAAGGCACACCTGTTCCGGTCAGTCTTTCCTAACGAGCAGTGAGGTGCCTCACAAGGCGCCTCTTTAATGTTTCGTGTTTTTGTGTATTGCTTGCTAGGTTAAGTAGTTGTATTATATTTATCTCTTTTTTGTTTCAACTGTACAGTGTGCGAGTGTGGGAATGCTTTGTATGAATGTAGACTTTTCATTGTAAACGCCATGAGCTTGCCTATTAGGGAAGGTATGGGCGTATAAGTAGTCGGTATTATTATTATTATTATTATTATTATTACATTTTGACAGCTGAACTCATGCCGACAACCCAAGAAAGCTACCATTACAAGTAGGACTACCATTACAACGGTGAACACGATTCCTCAGACTCACCACTGCTCAGGTAGTCACCACAGCCGCCACAACCAGAGCCGCAGTGTCCGGTGGAGATGTACTGCTTGGCACAGGTGGCGGAGCAGCCTGGAAATAGCGGACGGAATCATAATGTACAACTTCACAGATACAAGAACAGAATAACACAGCAAAGCGTCTCGTAGAAATATACGGAGTCAGCTGAGAGAAGAAATGGGTCATTTCCCATGGTCACCATCACCACGTAATCACAAGAGCAGATCTTGCATGCCTAGCAATATCACATCGTAAGACAGAGGTGCGCCTACCTCCGTATCCTCCGTAGCCATAGCCAGCGTCTGCAATGGAAACAGCACGTGTGTTAATGTTTGATGGGGCAAAATGGCAATGAAAAAACGTGGTTATGGTGACAAGACAGTCCAAATGCCTGTGGTTGCAAAGGAGTTCCTATGACTCCACTCAATCGATGCCTTGAATGTGAACGCGTTTTTTGCGAAGGAGTTTTAATTTGCATTGGTTCACCTCACGTGCAATTGTGTTCTCCCTACACACAGTCAGTGATGACGTAATTTGAGCAACACTCGATGTTGCGGCAATAACCACAGTCTGTGCTGGCAGAAGGACAGAACGAAGTAGATCGAGATAATTCAGTCCAAGGTTTGAAATTACAGCCGTGTTGAAGGGAAAGACTGGACAGTAAGGGACAAAACAGGGATAATTGCCTTGCAACTGCTTTTCAAGGCGTCCAGTTTTCCCTGCTTTCGGTCACGTCCTTACCTGTCCAGGTGCTGATGATTAAGATGAACCGAACTGTACGGCCTTTCAGCCTATGCAGGCAATGCAAGGCCATTGATCACTGAAAGACTAAGGTGATCGAGTGCCGATTAGAATCGTGTATGAAGACGTGGTGGGTTTGTACCTGCCTCCTCCTCACAGGGGAAACCTTGTCTGGACAGCACGTGTCGGTCTCAAGTGTCCGATGCTGCAGTCAGTTTATTTTGTTGTGGTCTTTTTTTTCTTTGTGTTGTTTAGTGACATGCATCACGGTGTTATTCGAATCGCAAGGCAAAACACTGTAAACTGCCGCTCGTTTGTTAGTTTTGCAACTGTCTAGCCTTTGGTCTTGCCTGAGATATTGTGACCTTGCATGAAAAACAAGCAAAAGTTAGGAAAACAGTTTCCAGCAAACGCGGAGAAAACCCATCAGCACACGTCATTCCATAATGACTTTCATTTACTTCATATTAGTTTAACAATGTCAAAAGTTCGTTAACGAGCATGTCGTTTTATTTACCTCGTGCAGTCACCTTTTACTTGCTAAATGCGCACCTAAACATTTTCAAAATAAGACTACTTGTCTTTCAAACCTAATACTTAGTTCTAGCTTTGTGTTTCTGACGTTGCCAGTGATTGCTTACACAGAGTAAGGAGATTTGCTTCAGAGTGGTAACGAATGAAAACCAGCTGAGGGTCTGTCTACAGTCACAGTCGCAGTTTCGAACCACCACCACCTCGTCCAAACGAGGACCACTTACTGGCACAGGCCAGGCAGGCCAGGGCGAAGAGGACGGCGAAGGCTCGCATGGTGCTGCTTGATTCTGTCTGAAGCCCTCAGAAGGAACTGAACACACAGCGTTCTGGTCCCCTATTTATTGTGACGGCAGACTGGCTTGCACACCTCTGCAGGTGTCGTGCTGATGCAGGCAGAAGTCACACCTTGTACGGCCATCTTGTCAGGAGAAGGTCGTGGCAGGGACAGGGTGTTGTCTCTGACGACCTGGATGCACGTGGACTGAAACGTGGAGCATTTGCAACGTCAGTCATTCTAAAGTACGCCACAGTTGAGTCTTTTTAATTTAAATGGTTTTGTATTTGAGGCGATGTCTACGTATACACTTTGGTCTGTACTTGCATTTAACGGGTCACAATATTTCAACAGAATGGTATGAATGCAAAAGGTGCTATTCCAAGACAACCATAAAGACCTTTTTCAATTCGATGGTATGAACTCTGCCTACAGATATGGCAATCTAAAATGACGATAGACACAACCTCTGTATGCAGATTATGTTACTGTTATGTAAACATGATGTTTCGTTATTATCTACTCCTTAGTTGTTGTATGTTAGAAAATTTGTTGAGGATACTACGCATTTACACCATCGCAGGCCAATGACATGCATCGTTTAAGGGGGTGTCCAGGTCTTTACGGGAGGATGGGATGACAGTAAGGGATAAATGTAAGACAGCGTCTACGTGGACACACTGAATATCACAAGCTCTAGGCCAGTGGCGTCTGCCTACGGATTCCACAGCCTTGACACCTGCCCTCTGGTGCTCTCAGTACAAGTGTCCTGAATCTGAAAACTTATCAAATAGTATATGAATGTATTAAATCGTTACACTTATGTTATGTACCCAAGCACAATAACCACGATGATGTCAATAGCATCGATGGATTTCATGTTCACTGGAGTTTCATTGCAGAGTTCTACTTGAGCAGGGATTGTCTATTTCCATCTGAAGATCAATACAGGCCTATCGGCTGCGTCCTCGTACAATGATGATCTGCATCCCTTGGATGGTTCTTCCTACATATTTGCGTTCGACAAGAGTTATGTTCGTGTTTGTATGTGGCATGGACTCATCTTGTGCTTTCTTTCATTGAGACACAGTTGCACCGACGTGGCGAGAGTGTGTCAGTTTCCAGTTTAGCAGAGATGTAGAGGGTTGTTTGGCTGTGGAGGTGGTAAGTCACAGAGTCAGTCTGTGTTTGAACAGCCGGAAACGTGTCGTTGGTTTGAATACGTCAGTAACTGCAGACGAAACCCTTGCTATTTGCTGAAGTTGGGATAGCAGAAGCTGCTTCATATTGAATTAGGACAAATCGGAACAGTTGAAGAAGGACTTATAGAAAGAAACAGAGTAGTTTAGTTTACAAAACGCTCTGGAACCTTCCTAAAACTGGATACTTTCTAAGCCAGAGTTGTGACAAGAAGTCTATATGACTGTTGAAATCGGTATCGGATGAATTAGAAGAATGTGTGAAAGAACCTCTTACTCTAATTATGGACAATTTAAAATCTAGCGTTCAGTGTGTGACAAATACATTAAGCTCGAACATATTATTTCCAACGTAAGTTGTTCAGCATGGTTTGGCTGTGAGCGCAGAGTATCTAGACATGAAGCTAGAGAGTTCCTAAATGAACACGCAATTATGAAATTTCTCTCTGGTAATTATTCAAAAGTAAGTGCGCATATTAAAGCATATTTAAAATTACAGAAAACATGTTTAACAACCATTGACAAACCTAAATAACTCAAAAGGATTATGGGCGACAACCATAAATGCAAGGTGCCCACTCCCGCCCCCCCCCCCCCCCCCCTCAAACCTCCTTCCCCGTCGTGAGAGTTTATGGCAGGATTGTGCAATACCATATCGTCGTCAAAAATAGATGTAACAATCAAATACTTCTTTCTTGAATGCTTTACTGAAACTACAAAATAATATTGAACGTCGAGAGGAAACTCAGGAATTCAGGTTTGCTTAGGGGTGTAGTTACCCTGCCAGAATTTCAGCTCAAAATGCCGATGTGGCCAAACTCGGACTTGAAAGTTTGGAAACGGTCTCCCCAGCCACGCCCGTGGTTCCAGTGTTAGTCGACCCAGGCAATTCTCAAAATCAATGGGCACCGGCCACACCTTTATTTAGTACAACTCTGTTTTGGGGTAAAGAAAGAAAGGAGAAAAAAAACTAAAAGTACATCTAATAATCTTCATCATCATCATCATCGTCGTCGTCGTCACCATCATCATCATCATCGTCATCGTCGTCGTCATCGTCGTCATCGCCGCCGTTGTCGTCGTCGTTATCATCATTATAATCAACATCGCCATTATAATCCTCCTCCTGTTACTCTTGACGTTATAATGAATTCATCCTAATAATTCATCCATGATAAACAGGACATCTAAGTTTAAAGTGCGTTAGGTGTAATCACGTCGAGGGCTATGTCCTTCCAGCCGAAAACGAAAGAGAGAGAGAGAGAGAGAGAGAGAGAGAGAGAGAGAGAGAGAGAGAGAGAGAGAGAGAGAGAGAGAGAGAGAGAGAGGAGAGAGAGAGAGAGAGAGAGAGAGAGAGAGAGAGAGAGAGAGAGAGAGAGAGAGAGAGAGAGAGAGAGAAGAGAGAAGAGAGAGAGAGAGAGAGAGAGAGAGAGAGAGAGAGAGAGAGAGAGAGAGAGAAACTGAACTGAACTGAACTGAACTGAAGATGTTATTGACCGGGCCACTAGCCCATTAGAAATTGATAATACAGGACAATATGCACGAATCATTTAATTTACAATCGACTCAATGAATCCCTTTTACGACACTTTCTCTCCTTTTCACAACATGATACAGGTAGGTGCACTCATCTCGTAATATTGTAACCAAAGAAAATCCTCCCCTACTGAATTATTCGCTCTCATTTCTGTCGATCTCTTGCCATGTGACTTATTCTCTCTCTCTCTCTCTCTCTCTCTCTCTCTCTTTCTCTCTCTCTCTCTTTCTCTCTCTCTCTCTCTCTCTCTCTCTCTCCTGTCTTGCTTCCCCTCTCGCTCCCTTCATCTCCCGCTGTCATCGCGGTCACTTCTCTCCTCTTGCAGCGTCGGGCTGGACGCTGGCTGGCATAGTTGTCTCCAAGAGGTCAGTTTTCGGAGCAGCCAGATTGTCAGCACCCACCAACGCCTCTCTGCCCCCTGTTCCCACGCCTCTCTGCCCCCTGTTCCCGTGCCTCTCTGCCCCATGTTCCCATGCCTCTCTGCCCCCTGTTCTCATGCCTCTCTGCCCCCTGTTCCCACGCCTCTCTGCCCCCTGTTCCCATGCCTCTCTGCCCCCTGTTCCCATGCCTCTCTGCCCCCTGTTCCCATGCCTCTCTGCCCCCTGTTCCCACGCCTCTCTGCCCCATGTTCCCATGCCTCTCTGCCCCCTGTTCCCATGCCTCTCTGCCCCCTGTTACCACGCCTCTCTGCCCCTGTTCCCGTGCCTCTCTGCCCCCTGTTCCCACGCCTCTGTGCCCCCTGTTCCCATGCCTCTGTGCCCCCTGTTCCCATGTCTCTCTGCCCCCTGTTCCCACGCCTCTGTGCCCCCTGTTTTTCTTCATCGTTACCTCCTCTCTCCTCTTTCACCAGAAGAGAGAACTTCCGTCCTTTGTCTGAATGTCCCCCGGAAGTGAACCGTTCCGGTTCCCTCTTGGTACCTGTAGCAGATTGCACTCAGTGTAGTCGTGTTGCATCCAATCAAGCTTCTTAAACAACAGGCACTTAGGCTTTCATACGTTGTGGGCTTCGATCCAGCCTTTGAGACTGTGATGTAAGCTTGTCTTAGTACTATAGCACTGAGTTATAATCTTGTATCTGAACTTTGAGACTGTGATGTGAACTTGTCTTAGTACTTTAGCACTGAGTTGTAAACTTGTCTCGGAACTTTGAGACTGTGATGTAAGCTTGTCTTGGTACAGCACTGAGTTGTAAACTTGTCTCGGAACATTGAGACTGTGATGTGAGCTTGTCTTGGTACTTTAGCACTGAGTTAAAAATCGTGTCTTAGTAATTTAGCACCAAGAACGCCATATCAGTCATTGTGTTTGTTGCTTGTTTGTGTCTCCATATAGTTACCAAGTACGCCATTCAGTCATGGTGTTTGTACCTTGTTTGTGTGTCCATAGAGTTACCAAGTACGCCATGTCAGTCATTGTGTTTTTGCTATTTTGACTCCAATATTGAAAAATGTTCGGTCGTATTATTTGTGTTGTGTTATGTCATTGTAAATCATTAAAGTGGTCCGGTAGCGTTTGCTGAGGAAAACGTCAATACTCAACCGCACCTGGTCATCTGGGTAGCCCTGCAACCGTTTTTCAATCGCCAGCAATGTTGAGTGTAACACGCACCACACGCACATGTCAGTCCAAGACTACAGGTGGGTTATGGAGACCTCAATTGAAAGCTGAGCATGGAAAATGCATAACATTAGTAAAAACTGGAGCTACTATTATAAATGTATGATGACCCTTTAAAGTTGGTGTGTATTGTTCTGCAGACATCAGTGAAGTCATTCACTGTTCAGGCGGATCTCAAGCGGGATGACGTTCACTGACGGAGACAGTATGTCCGTTGCTGTGAACATGCCACACGAAAGGAAGGCATGGAGTAACAGCTATATCCAGACGTAACTTCATGTCTTGCCCCGCTGTTCAGTGGCTAATTAGATCCGAAGTCCTCCCCTGCGTCAGTCGCTCCACTTCCCAGGTGCTGGCGAAAGGGCTGAACAAGGGACCACAATTTGCCAAAAATACAACAAAAACATGCGTGTTCTGTTTGTTTGTTGGTTGTATTCCTTGCTCGGTCGCATAGTTTGCTTACCTTCTTGTTTAATTGCGTGCTGGCTGTTTTCTTTCCTTGCGAGCATGACACATGAAGTGAAACATGTTTATGTCGCTCTCTTTCTCTCTCTCTCTATCTCTCTCTCGATCTCTCTCTCTCTCGCTCTCTCTCTCTCTCTCACTCTCTCTCTATCTCTCTCGTTCTCTCTCTCTCACTCTCTCTCTCTCTCTCTCTCTCTCTCTCTCTCGTTCTCTCTCTCTCACTCTCTCTCTCTCTCTCTCTCTCTCTCTCTCTGAGATACTGGGAAGAAAAAGAAGAAAGAAAAAAGAGGGCATCGGCCTGAAAAGGAGCCCAGGACTGTCACGTGATAGTTGGAGACAATATCACTGGACACCACAAGGTCACACGGAATTGACAGTGTCAATGGGTATCTTTCCAACTTTCCCCGTAGCATTGGGGTTATAATACATGAAGTATTCCTTGTGATTTTACAACTCACCAACCAACCTGTTCCCCACAGAGAGAACGAGAAAAACACCCCATGGTGTTAAATCGCATCCTAGGTTTCTCTTTTACTCCGCTCGCCACACAGTTGTTTAACACGGCGGTGTTTGCTTTTCTTCGATTACAATCACGTCAGACGTGCCTCTTGTGTTGTCAACCTGTTTTTCCGCAAAAAAGTTACACTTTAGAATGATACAGGGATGTAGAACTGTACTGGAAATTCACATTTAGGCATCGGGATATCCTGCAACTGACACATGAAGTAGCAGGAGCTACAGACAAATCGAATCGAGTGAGGCTAGGCCGCCATGACGATATTTAGCTGGTCACATGTCTGCTGCTCCATCACAAGCAGGAACCCATCTGATTGGCTGTTTGAGGGAGCGTCCAACCCACATGAACCATAGTATCCATGCCTCTCCGCCCCCTGTATCCATGCCTCTCTGGCCCCTGTATCCATGCCTCTATGCCCCCTGTATCCATGCCTCTATGCGCCCTGTATCCATGCCTCTCTGCCCCCTGTATCCATGCCTCTCTGCCTCCTGTATCCATGCCTCTCTGCCCTCTGTATCCATGCCTCTATGCCCCCTGTATCCATGCCTCTCCGACCCCTGTGTCCATGCCTCTCTGCCCCCTGTATCCATGCCTCTCTGCCCCCTGTATCCATGCCTCTCTGCCCCCTGTATCCATGCCTCTCTGCCCCCTGTATCCATGCCTCTCTGCCCCCTGTATCCATGCCTCTCTGCCTCCTGTATCCATGCCTCTCTGCCCTCTGTATCCATGCCTCTATGCCCCCTGTATCCATGCCTCTCCGACCCCTGTGTCCATGCCTCTCTGCCCCCTGTATCCATGCCTCTCTGCCCCCTGTATCCATGCCTCTCTGCCCCCTGTATCCATGCCTCTGTGCCCCCTGTTTTTCTCCATCTTCTATTTCTCCCGAAGAGAGAAATTCCGTCCTTTGTCTGAAAGTCCCCCGGAAGTGAATCGTTCCGGTTCCCTCTTGGTACCTGTAGCAGATTGCACTCAGTGTAGTCGTGTTGCATCCAATCAAGCTTCTTAAACAACAGGCACTTAGGCTTTCATACGTTGTGGGCTTCGATCCAGCCTTTGATACTGTGATGTAAGCTTGTCTTAGTACTATAGCACTGAGTTATAATCTTGTCTCGGAACTTTGAGACTGTGATGTACGCTTGTCTTGGTACTTTAGCACTGAGTTATAAACTTGTTTTGGTACTGTAGCACTGTGTTGTAAACTTGTCTTGGTACTGTAGCATTGTGTTGTAAACGTGTCTTGGTACTTTAGCATTGTGTTGTAAACGTGTCTTGGTACTTTAGCACTGTGTTGTAAACGGGTCTTGGTACTGTAGCACTGTGTTGTAAACGTGTCTTGGTACTTTAGCACTGAGTTACAAACGTGTCTTGGTACTTTAGCACTGTGTTGTAAACGTATCTTGGTACTGTATTACTGTGTTGTAAACGCGTCTTGGTACTTTAGCACTGTGTTGTAAACGTGTCTTGGTACTGTAGCACTGTGTTGTAAACGTGTCTTGGTACTTTAGCACTGTGTTGTAAACTTGTCTTGGCACTTTAGCTCTGTGTTGTAAACGTGTCTTGGTACTGTAGCACTGTGTTGTAAACTTGTCTTGGTACTTTAGCACTGTGTTGTAAACGTGTCTTGGTACTGTAGCACTGTGTTGTAAACGTGTCTTGGTACTGTAGCACTGTGTTGTAAACGTGTCTTGGTACTTTAGCACTGAGTTACAAACGTGTTTTGGTACTGTAGCATTGTGTTGTAAACGTGTCTTGGTACTGTAGCATTGTGTTGTAAACGTGTCTTGGTACTTTAGCACTGAGTTATAAACATGTTTTGGTACTGTAGCACTGTGTTGTAAACGTGTCTTGGTACTGTACCACTGTGTTATAAACGTGGCTTGGTACTTTAGCACTGAGTTATAAACTTGTCTCGGAAATTTGAGACTGTGATATAAGCTTGTTTGGTACTTTGAGACTGTGATGTACGCTTGTCTTGGTACTTTAGCACTGAGTTATAAACATGTTTTGGTACTGTAGCATTGTGTTGGAAACTTGTCTTGGTACTTTAGCACTGAGTTATAAACATGTCTTGGTACTGTAGCACTGTGATGTAAACTTGTCTTGGTACTTTAGCACTGAGTTATAAACATGTTTTGGTACTGTAGCACTGTGATGTAAACGTGTCTTGGTACTTTAGCAATGTATTATAATCTTGGTACTTGGCAGCTATAATGTAAACTTCTCTTTGGTACTTTGCTCTCAGGCTAAGCTGGTCACTGGCAGTCCTCATGTTTCAGTGAATTTTACATGCTTTTCCTCTTTTTTTTTCTCTGTGCTTCCCACTTTTTAACTGCAGAATTTTTTCAACAGTCTTGTTTTGGAGTAACCTCACGGAAGTTACTTCCAACTATAGCCAAACACACAATTCAGCGTTGACCGATAATGTGGTGGATTTTTGTTAATTCAGTACAGCTTTTTGCATTAGGTTCTTGCTTTACACCAACTTTGGGATTTGCGATTTAGCTCATTTGAACTATTAATGCTATATATTATTTAGATCCGAATGTTATTTAACAAACAATTTTCTACCAAACATAGTCGTCATACATACATTTTCCTTCCTACATATATAGAAAAAGCAGGCAACATCAGAGTAAGCGAGAAGGAAGGATGGAAAAAAGAAGGAAGGAGGGAAATGAGAAAGAAAGAAAGAACAACAAAAGACAAATGCTAAAATGATGGGTATTTGTGGCTGCTTCTTTTATTTCCTTGTTTGTGTGTCAATAGAGTTACCAAGTACGCCATGTCAGTGATTGTGTTTGTTGCTTGTTTGTGTGTCCATAGAGGTACCACGTACGCCATCTCAGTGATTGTGTTTGTTGCTTGTTTGTGTGTCCATAGAGTTACCACGTACGCCATCTCAGTGATTGTGTTTGTTGTTTGTTTGAGTGTCCATAAAGTTACCACGTACGCCTATTGTGTTTGTTGTTTGTTTGAGTGTCCATAGAGGTACCACGTACGCCATCTCAGTGATTGTGTTCGTTGTTTGTTTGAGTGTCCATAGAGTTACCACGTACGCCATCTCAGCCATTGTGTTTTTTGCTATTTTGACTCAAAAATTGAAAAATGTTCAGTTGTACTATTTTTGTCGTGTTATGTCATTGTAAATCATTAAAGTGGTCCGGTAGCGTTTGCTGAGGAAAACGTCAATACTTAACCGCACCTGTTCATCTGGGTAGCCCTGCAACCGTTTTTCAATCGCCAGCAATGTTGAGTGTAACACGCACCACACGCACATGTCAGTCCAAGACTACAGGTGGGTTATGGAGACCTCAATTGAAAGCTGAGCATGGAAAATGCTTCAGTTTGCATAACATTGGTAAAAACTGGAGTTACTATTATAAATGTATGATGACTCTTTAAAGTCGGTGTGTATTGTTCTGCAGACATCAGTGAAGTCATTCACTGTTCAGGCGGATCTCAAGCGGGATGATGTACACTGACGGAGACAGTTTGTTCGTTGCTGTGAACATGCCACACGAAAGGAAGGCATAGAATAACAGCTATATCCAGACGTAACTTCATGTCTAGTCCCGCTGAT
This sequence comes from Theodoxus fluviatilis, assembly GCA_034096865.1. Taxonomy (NCBI): domain Eukaryota; kingdom Metazoa; phylum Mollusca; class Gastropoda; order Cycloneritida; family Neritidae; genus Theodoxus; species Theodoxus fluviatilis. Next base: position 77,184 of record JAWQFJ010022251.1, read on the forward strand.
CAGTGGCAGATTAGATCCGAAGTCCTCCCCTGCGTCAGTCGCTCCACTTCCCAGGTGCTGGCGAAGGGACTGAACAATTTGCCAAAAAAACAACCAAAACATGCGTGTTCTGTTTGATTGTTTGTTTGTTTGTTGGTTGGTTGGTTGTTTTCCTTGCTCGGTCGCTTAGTTTGCTTACCTTCTTGTTTAATTGCGTGCTGGCTGTTTTCTGTCCTTGCTCGGTCGCTTAGTTTGCTTACCTTCTTGTTTAATTGCGTGCTGGCTGTTTTCTTTCCTTGCGAGCATGACAGATGAAGTGAAACATGTTTATGTCGCTCTCTCTCTCTCTCTCGTTCTCGTTCTCTCTTTCTCTCTCTCTCTCACTCTCTCTCTCTCTCTCTCTCACTCTCTCTCTCTCTCTCTCTCTCTCTCTCTCTGTGATACTGGGAAGAAAAAGAAGAAAGAAAAAAAGAGGGCATCGGCCTGAAAAGGAGCCCAGGACTGTCACGTGATAGTTGGAGACAATATCACTGGACACCACAAGGTCACTCGGAATTGACAGTGTCAATGGATATCTTTCCAACTTTCCCCGTAGCATTATGGTTATGATACTTGAAGTATTCCTTGTGATTTACAACTCACCAACCAACCTGTTCCGCACAGAGAGAACGAGAAAAACACCCCATGGTGTCAAATCGCATCCTAGATTTCTCTTTATCTCCGCTCGCCACCCAGTTGTTTAACACGGCGGTGTTTGATTTTCTTCGATTACGATCACGTCAGACGTGCCTCTTGTGTTGTCAACCTGTTTTTCCGCAAAAAAGTTACACTTTAGAATGATACAGGGATGTAGAACTGTACTGGAAATTCACATTTAGGCATCGGGATATCCTGCAACTGACACATGAAGTAGCAGGAGCTACAGACAAATCGAATCGAGTGAGGCTAGGCCGCCATGACGATATTTAGCTGGTCACATGTCTGCTGCTCCATCGCAAGCAGGAACCCATCTGATTGGCTGTTCGAGGGAGCGTCCGACCAACATGAAGAATAGAACGTGTGTCTATTGGGCGAACACTCGACAGAACATTGTGTTTGGAACTTGCGAAGCGACGTTTCCTAGGGGAACAGGACAGTAGCTAGAACACTGCCATGTTTTAGCACGCCCGAAACACTTTTGCCACTTGCAATCGCTACATTTCCTGTAGAAACAGCTTAGTTGCCACATATGTGTCCACGTTTAAGTTGGACATAACTTCGCATGGAAACCTCTCGATACCCACATATGATATGCAGAATGCAAATGAACTCGAACATAGAAGGCAGGGCACATCGTCTCAAGAAAATGTTGTGCAAATATTGTTTTGACAACGATGAGCTGGCCATATTGTGAACAATGTCATGGACTCCATCAGGGAACTGAAGAGGTGCGTGATCTGTGAAATGTCAATGTCGCATGATGAGCGACGAAAAGGGTGATGTGGGCTATTCATCCCCATTGTAAATAGTTAGTGTATAAATTTTCTCCATATCCGCGGTCGCACGCTTGCCGCTGTGGGCGTGGCTACCGCGTAGTGGAATGTTATAGCTTCGCTCCGAGGGAACCCGAGAGGGAGGGGGGTCTTCGGAGGGGTCATAGTGAGTAAGATCTACGGGGTCTACTCGATTGTTAGCAGGGGTTCGTGGCTCGCTGGGCCTTGATGGGTAGTGATTGGAGAAGATAGCGGAGGCGGGAAATCTCTCATTAGTGATTGGCGGTTAATCACGTGAGAAGAGGACGCCGAGGTTTGATTGCGTTTTAGAGCTCAGATGCATTCCGTCGAGCTGGGACGGAGGGAGCGAGCGCACATCCTCGGTGTCGCTGAGGTGGGAGCTGCGCGGTGCGGCTTAAGGGCGAAGTCTGGTCGCCCTGGTGGAATTTTCTCTGTGTCAACTCAGGCTAGTAGTTGAGCACGTGAGAAAGGGAGAGGAGTCTTCCTGGACTAGGACGAGGTTTTTCCGTGGATCACACCACAGCCTGGACTGAGGTGACTATTGCCGTCTCGCCATATTGCTTTTGCCACGTGGGGTGTTTGATTGTTAATCTGGGCGGGAAATAGGCCATCCGTTTGAGTATGGGCGATTCGTATCTCTAAAGTCTGAAGTAAATCCATGTGGGAATGATTTATCAACTTATTTCATGAGTAAATGAATGTTAATTCGATTTTTCTTGCCGAGAATGAATGAGCAGTTCAACTGGGGCGTCTGGGCTGAATGCATCGCTAAAATATTGAATCTCGCTCGAGTAAATTCTATGGGGAAAAGGGTAATTGCTTATTGGGGCAAAACGTTGTGTGTTGCAGGCTGAAAATAGCAGGAATTGCTGAGGCGCTGTTTGGCCGTTGGGCTATTTGCGTTTGGGCGGCCTAGCCGCGAGGGCTACTGGTCGCTTGTCTGGTTATCTACGGTCCACTGATCCATCGGTCTACTTTCGTGCCTACGGAATTCCACGAGTGCTGCGTCCTCTACTGGTGGAGCCCTGCAGTACTGGTTCTTCGAGTCTACGCGGGTGGAGCTCGTGGTTTTCTTGGACGCCTCCGATGGAAGCTGTGCCGGCTGCGAGTAGCCGGGGTGCGAGGCTGGAGTGACGTCTGAGGCGCGGGAACGTTTCGTCTAGCCGTTTTGGTTCAAACGGCCGGCGCAAGTATCGTTTTCCGTTCGTAGCTCAGTAGCTACAATTTCGTTAGGACAGTTCTGGGACTGTTTGGTTAGAAGTCTAACGAAATCCACTTTGGGTAAAGCGGGAGAAGTCCGCGCGAACGGCCTGAACAATTAGGAGAACATTGTGTCAGAGGTAGAGGGGAGGGGAATTGCTAGCGCGTACATTCGCTCGGAGGACGGTGTCATAGCGCAGCTGCATTGTCGCAGGTAGATATGCGACGAAGGGGAGAGTGATTCATCAATTGGTTCTTCCGTAGGACGGTATTTATCACTCTAGCTCTGATGACTGTGGTAATTCTACCGAAGTTTAGGATCGTCTTCTAAACTGTTACTGACTTGGGGAATTAAGCGAAGCGCTTGCAAGTCAGGGTTAATCTCCCAACGGACGAGAGAGAAAGGACCTAATTTATCGGGAGGGGGTTCTGTTTGTCTGGACACCGGGTGACGCCGCGCGTGCGTCGGCTGTGAGAGTATCTCGCCAGGACTTCTAAAGAGAGACTGTGTTTTGAGTACAGTGACTTGTTCAAAGGTTTTGTGGGAACGATGTCTTCTTTTCAGGTGGACTGAAAAGGGAGGAAGTGGGTTTGGTTTATTCTGGAAATTCCTTATGTGAGGTTTGATTTGGGTTTATTACTGTGCTGTGTTCTGATAGCGTGAGCTTGCTGTGCGAGGAGCTACTGCACGTGTGAGGGCGGAGGGGAGCGAGACCCGCCTTGTTTATGCTTTGTCTGCCTGTCGCTCCACCGGAAGCGCCTCGACTAGGGGAAGCAGGGGTGGCCAAGGAATGCGAAGGGGGTTTTTGTAGCGTGCGGCTGGCTGCTGCGTGTGACGTTATACATAGGGAGCAGAGTGACTGGTTGTCATACCCTGTGTGTTGTTTGGTCTTTGCTTCTGTCTTGTTGAAGAAGTTTGCTATTGTTTGTAGTGTTTGGTTAGAGTGAGTAGTGGAAGTTGTAGTGGGTCATCGGATTTGGAGTATGTGAATTTATTCCAGTTTCTGGGGAAATGGTGAAGTGAAGAGGGAAGTTGAAGATTGTTTTTCCTGTGCCCTATTCTTAACCTTAGTCACCGGTGACTTAGGCGTTTGGTTTGAACAAGGGTATTTTGGTATTGCTGTGTTTGTTTCCCATTTCCCTGTCCCGGGGACTGTTGTTGCTGTTGTTGTTCTTTTGAGAATTCTGACAGGAAGTGGAAGTGGGCCACCTTGCCCGCTGCCTGTCCCACTTTGTTTGGGTTTTATTTCAGTTTGACTTATCGGTTGTTTGCCCTCCTCTGCGGTCCTGTGCCGCCAGGAAGGGTTGATAGTTGTTGATTAAACTTGTTATTTATTTTTAACCTGATTCAGTGGTCTGTAATTATTTGAGTCTTTGACTTTTTTTTCTGTTGTGGTGTCCCCCCAAGGAGTGGAGGTTAGTTTAGCTGTAAACTAATTTTTGTTTATCCAGGTTACATCTCCCGGAGACGATTACATCGTTCTCTGGGAAGGAACCTTTAACTT
>JAWQFJ010022253.1:0-10000 GCA_034096865.1 Theodoxus fluviatilis
GATCTCCTCCGGCACTCCGACCCGACTGAAGATGTCAACTAGGGCTTCAGCGACTGTCTCTGTGTCAATCTTCTTCAAAGGTACAGCTTCTGGGTATCGTGTGGCGTAATCAATCAGCGTCAGTATCCATCGGTGTCCCTCTTCACTGGCTGGTTTTATCTCACCGATAAGGTCGATGGCTACTCTCTTGAATGGCTGATCAACCAACGGCATCTTTTGCATAGGGACTTTGGTTATTCTCCCTTTTGGCACAGTCTTTTGGCAAATGTCGCAGGACCGACAAAATCTGGTTACATCTTGCTGCAAGCCTGGCCAGTAGAATGCCGCTTGAATCCTGTCCGACGTCTTCTTGATGCCCAAATGACCCCCCATGATTGAGTTGTGAGCCACCTCCATTACATGCTTTCTGAGTGGCGTGGGCACAATGACTTGCCGCAGAGGCTTGCCACCACTAACGTCAGGATGTTGAAAAACTCTGTAGAGAATCTTGTTTCTTTCTTCAAAGTGAACGACGCCTTTCCCTCTGGTAACCTCGTCCGTCCGGTTCCGATATTTTGATAGACCGGAATCTTCTTTTTGCATCTGGATCAGCTCCTCCCTGTTTACACTGACGTTCTTTGATAGGCTGCTCACTCTCAACGGCTTGGTTGCTTGCTTGTCTCGTTTGGCTTGTGCCCTGGTGGTTACAGCACCCACACAATGTTCCAGTTCAGGAGTGGATACCTCTTGGAACGGAAGAGGATCGTCTCCTGGCTGTTGTATCCGGCTTTCTGGTTTCCATTCAGGATCAGGATCGTTCGGCGACCGTGCTCCCTCGATATTTCCGATCATGACGTCATACATCGGCCTCTTCAAACAAACCGCCTCAACTTCACCCTTGAAGTATGGACTGTCAACCGACACCTTGGCTGTTGGCGCTCGCACGCATGTACAGTCCGCCATGAGCGTCAGTCTGAATTCTCCAGTTAGTTGGTCTTTGGTTACCAAATCTTCTTTGATGATGACGCCGCTGCAACCAGAATCTCTCAAGACGCTCACTTCATGCCCGTTGATCATCCCTTTGGCCACTGGCATGTTTGACGCGTTGACGGCCACGTTGGCAACGACGGGGATGCTCTTGCCATTTGCGAGGAATATTTGGCCGTCCCTCACACATTCTTTGACGTCCTCTACTGAAGCTGGAGTCACTGGTTTCGCACAGGGCAAAATGACACTTCCCGCGCAATTCTGTCGATTGGTAGGGTTGCGTGATTTTGGACTCTCTTTTTGCTCTGCAATGGACTCGTCTCTCAGCCTCTTCTTACACTGAGCAATTCGATGACCTGGTTTCTTGCAGTAGAAACAGCCTTTCAGGTTTGATGTGTCCGCCCCATTCGGTGTATCACCGATGCTTTGGTTCTCTGTCTTCGGGGATTTCTGTCTTGGCTGTTGCTTTGGTGGAGCCATTGTCTTTCCATGTGCAGTCAAATATCGATCTGCACACTTGGCAAGGTTCGACAGGGACTGAGATTCTTGTTCTTCCAAGTGGACTGCCAGATCTTTTTGGCATGCAGCCACGAACTGTTCTTTGACTATCAAGTCTCGCAGGTGATCATAGTCCTTTGCCAGTCCTGACAGCTCTACCCATTTCTCTAGATACGTCTTCAGCCGTTCGATGAACTGCTCTGGTGTTTCCCCTGCCTCTGGTTTGCACTCCCGGAAACGTTGTCTGTATCCCTTCTCTGTATAGTTGTAGTGACGAAGCAATGCATCTTTCAGCTTGTCGTAGTCCTTGGCGTCTTCTTCAGACATCCTGTTGTAGACATCGAGGGCACTCCCGGAGAGGAGAGCACTCAGTTTGATGGCCCATCCATCTTTCTGCCAATTCGCATTCTCAGCATACCTCTCAAATCTGCCAAGGTAGCTGTCGATCTTGTCCTTATCCTCTAAAAAGGACGGGATCTTTGGAGCCTTGTGTGATCCTGTTTGAACTGCACCCTCTCTTCTTGCACCATGCTGAAGTCGTGCTAGTTCAAGTTCATGTTGACGTTGACGTTCTCTTTCTTGAGCTTCGAGTTCAAGTTCGCGCATCTTCAGTTTCATCTCTCGTTCCTTTTGTTGTTCTCGTTCCCAAGATTTCACGTACTCGGTCAGCTGTTTACCCTTCAGTCCGATGTCAACTCCGGCCTGCCAGAAATCCGCCATCCTGGATAATGATGCAGCCCTTGGAGTGTCGGCGACTTTGACTGACGACGGCAATAGCTTTACTACACTTTACCGTGGACTCCCTTGTAATGTTTTGATCTCCCGATCACGTTGTGTATCAAGGGAAGCAACTCCATTGGGAAAGTGACGTCCCGGCACTCGTCATAACGGAATCGAGAATAAATACTGATTACCTGAACCGTCTGATGAATCCCTTCAACTACCTATCCTAAATGGTCACCGACCATAACATGGTGTCAGAAGTGGGATAAAAAAACGACGGACAGCCCGAAAACAAACTGTGAGTAAACAAATTCTCTCGCAAGCTTTCCCACTAGTCTCGATCAGCATGGCTTCAGCAACGGGTAACCCTTCATTGAACTGGGCGGCGCGCAACCTCAACGAGGAATGGAAGAAGTTCGAGCAACACGCAAAGCTCATGTTCAAAGGCCCCCTACGTGCGGTTGAGCAAGAAAGCCAGTGCGCATACCTGCTGATATGGGTCGGCGAAACAGGCCGAGAAATTTACAACTCATGGAATTTAACAGAAGAAGAAAGCAAGTCCATCAATACTCTTTATGAAAAATTCGGACAACATAGCCTTCCTCGAAAAAACTCTGTCTTCTCTCGCTACCTCTTCTAAAAACGCGAACAAAGACAGGACGAAACCTTTGACGCGTTCGTCACTGACTTAAGAAATAAAGTAAAAGAATGTTTGTTTGATAAACCGGAAGAACGTGTGCGAGATCAAATAGTGGCAGGCATCGCCTCCACAACCATCAGAGAAAAGCTCCTAAATGAAGGAGACGATCTAACAATGATGAAGGCCATAGATATTGCAAACACTTTCGAAGTAACACAGAAACAACTGCAATCAATGTCTGTCACCACATCAGTCGACTCTCTTCACACACGCAGAAGCGCCAGAAAACACACAGAGATAAGGCACAAGACCTGCAGAAACTGTGGCGGCACTCATGGCAAGAGGCAGTGCCCTGCATTTGGAAAAAATTGTTCACACTGCAATAAAATGAACCACTTTGCTGCCGTTTGCTTACGAAAAAAGCACAGCAAGAAGATCCACAACGTGGAGGAAGAAGACGAGTACGAAAACGACGACAGTGACAACCAGGATGGAAAGCTGATGATCGATACCATCGACAACCAGCAGAAGCACAGAAACGCGGCATACGCTGACATCAAGGTGGGGACCAAAATCATAAGATTCAAGATCGACACTGGAGCTCAAGTAAACGTCATCCCTGTCTCAGTATTCAAGACCCTGTCCAAGCCACCTAAACTGAGAGATACTCAACAGCGCCTTGTTGCCTACTCAGGACAGCCTCTGGACGTCCGAGGATACGTTGAGGTCCCATGCACCTACAAGAGTCACAGCATCAAAAGCCGTTTCTACATTGCTGACACCAAGGGCCACTCTGAGCCAGTCCTAGGACTCCGAACTTGCCTTGACCTGCAGCTGATCCAGCTCATTCTCTCCGTGGATGCCTCAGAAGAGCCCATGTCCAAGGACACCATCCTGGAAGAATACAAACACCTCTTCACAGGTTTCGGATGCCTTGAAGGTGAAGTAAAAATCCACCTCAAGCGAGACACAATCCCTGTCGTCCATCCAGTACGCCGAGTACCATTTGCCCTGAGAAATCAGTTGAAAACTGAACTCCAAGAACTGGAGAAATCTGGAATAATCTCCCGAGTAACATCGCCAACCGACTGGGTAAACTCTCTGGTCATCGTCCAGAAGCAAAGCGGTAAACTCAGGATCTGCCTTGACCCAAAAGACCTCAATAAAGCCATCAAAAGGCCACATTATCCGATGCCTACTCTGGAAGACGCACTCTCCAAAACAGCAGGTGCGAAGTACTTCAGCAAACTGGATGCACTGTCTGGCTACTGGCAAATGAAGCTAAGCGACGAATCATCTGTTCTCACTACCTTCAACACACCCTTCGGACGCTACCGATTCCACAGGCTTCCTTTTGGGCTCGTCAATGCTCAAGATGAGTTCCAACGAAAAATGGATGAGATCTTCGAAGGAATCCCAGGAGTCACAACTCTAGTAGATGACATCCTCGTCACTGGCCGTACCCGCAAAGAACACGACCAGAACCTACGAGCAGCACTCCAGAGAGCCACAGAAAGGAACTTGAAGTTCAACCAAGACAAATTGATCATCGCAGCCAAAGAAGTCAAGTACTTTGGCCACATCATGTCCGCCGAAGGACTAAAACCAGACCCTGCCAAAGTGAAGGCCGTCGAAGAAATGGCACCGCCAAACAACAAAAAAGAACTCCAAACCTTCCTGGGAATGGTAACCTACCTCTCCAAATTTGCACCACAACTTTCAGAAGTCACCCAACCTATGCGACAACTCCTGAAAGAAGACAGCGAATTCATCTGGGACCAACAGCAAGACAAAGCATTCCTACTGACGAAGCGAATCATCTCCAGTCAGCCCGTGCTCGCCTTCTTTGACCCAGAAAAAACTATCACCCTACAAGCAGATGCAAGCAAACATGGCCTTGGCGCAACAATCCTTCAAGACGGGAAGCCAATAGCCTTTGCATCAAAATCCCTGACTCCAACTGAGCAGAACTATGCTCAAATAGAAAAAGAGCTCTATGCCATATGGTTCGGATGCCAGCGTTTCCACCAGTACATTTATGGACACAGAGTCAGAGTAGAGTCTGACCACAAGCCCCTGGAGAGCATAACCAAAAAGCCACTTGCAGCAGCCCCTCCTCGCCTGCAACGCATGCTCCTCCAACTCCAGAAGTACGACCTGGAAATTGTTCATGTACCCGGAAAGGACATACCCGTCCCCGACACGCTGTCAAGGAACTTCATCCAAGCAGAACCACAAGACACAAGTAACGCAAAAAACCTCGACGAGTACGTCCACTACATCACCAGACATCTACCTGTCTCCAACTCCAAAATGGATCAGCTAAGGACCTCCACCGGAGAAGATCTCCAGTTTCAAGACCTCATGAAAACGATACAAGAAGGTTGGCCACACAAGCGCGACACCTGCAAAAACAGCATCAGAGAGTACTGGAACATCCGAGATGAACTCTCCATCATCGATGGAATCATCTACAAGGGCGAGAAGATCCTCGTACCTCAAGCAATGCGACCAGAGATGCTGCAGAAGATACATGCCAGCCACTTGGGCATCGAGAAGACCAAGCAGCGAGCCCGAGACATCCTCTTCTGGCCAGGCATGTCAAACCAGATTCACCAAACAGTCACCGCCTGCCCCGTTTGCTCCAAACTCAGCAAATCCAACTCAAAGGAACCGCTGATCCCTCACAAGCCTCCATCTCGTCCATGGCAGAAGATCGGCACAGATTTGTTCACATGGAGCAACAGAAATTTCCTAATCACCGTAGACTACTACAGCCGTTTCTTCGAAATTGATGAATTGCTTACAACTACTTCCCATGCAGTCATCAGGAAACTATCGGCACATTTTGCTCGCCATGGCATCCCAGAGACCGTGATGAGCGACAACGGTCCGCAGTTCACCGCCAAGGAGTTTCAAGATTTCACCACCAAATGGGACTTCAGCCACATCACCTCCAGCCCAGGTTACCCGCAGTCCAATGGCTTGGCAGAAAAGACAGTCCAAACAGCTAAGCGCATCCTCTCCAAAGCAAAACTTGATGGCGCCAATCCACTCTTTGCCCTGCTCGAGTATCGATGTACTCCTGTGGATGACCTCGCCTCACCAGCTCAACTTCTAATGGGACGCCAGCTCCGCTCCATCCTGCCAGCTGCTGAAACAACTCTACAACCTACCACCATCAATCCCAACAAAGTAACCTCCAGACGACATCAGATTCAGGCAACACAGAAAAAATACTACGACCGCTCCGCTCGCCCTCTTAAACCACTGAAACCTGGTGACACAGTAAATGTCCAACTCTTCAAGGGAGATGCATGGAAACCAGCTACTGTCACCAGCTTGAAGAACACCCCACGAACATATCAAGTGGAGACAAACGACGGTGGTACCTACACCCGCAATCGACGTTTCCTCAGGCCACGAGCATCAACACCACAACAACAAACATCACAGCAACGTGCGCCAACACCAGTTCCAGAAGCCCCACCAAGCCTCACAGGCAGAATGGAAACAGAGTTTCAAGAAAATACAGACTCAGCCTCACGACCAGTACCAACACTTGGAAGTTACACAACCAGATCAGGCCGAGCAGTGAAGAGTCCCAAGAGACTGGATCTGTAGACACACCTATATCTACATCAATATGATCAGACACGCAGGACACAACACATTAACCGGATAGGCTATTTCAGGACGAGGACTTGTAATCAACATACATATGAGCAAACAGCCAGCACACGTTACACCAGTGATACAACCATGGAAGACAAACAGGATTTTAAATTAATGCTTAATGTGTCCCATAATTTTATCCCTGTACATTGAAGTTTCTTCCCTCTTAATTTTATCCTCATAATTATTTCTTTCCATAAGAAGAGGGATGTAATGTTTTGATCTCCCGATCACGTTGTGTATCAAGGGAAGCAACTCCATTGGGAAAGTGACGTCCCGGCACTCGTCATAACGGAATCGAGAATAAATACTGATTACCTGAACCGTCTGATGAATCCCTTCAACTACCTATCCTAAATGGTCACCGACCATAACATCCCTATACACGAGACCACTGTCTTGAGTCCACACAGTAGGCGTCACGGTCTCGACGAAAAAACCGTCACTGGCCTCGTTCGGCAATGTCGAATCTTGACTAGTCAACTCCTGACGAAGCTGTAGAGATCCTAGGCTTGGCCCCCATATGTTACGTGTTATACAGCCGGCCACAATCTATCGACGTATTGGCATGCAGGTATGTTGTTGCTAGCACTTTAGGCTATAACACGGGTTCTTTAGAATCTCTTGGTGCTCGTCTGTCGCTAGCAGAAACGACGAGTTTGCGAAGTAGAGGATAACGCAGTAACTTTATTTTCTCCACAACGGAACGTAGAATCATATACTCAAACAACATGGACCTCTGAAACTCTCTCAGCTCTTGATACACAGCCCGAAGTTCAAAGCTCTAACGCTCAAAAGTCTGTCCATTCATTTTCAAAGGCAATTCCTCGCTAAACGTTTCCATTGAGCTGAGCCATATCGCCATCTTGAATGTGGTTCGACCGAGCCTGTATTTTTGCTATCATCTTCCAACAGAATGCAAATAACATGCGGGGTGGTACTCACTGTAGCACTTGAGCACACCTGCATCAGACAATTCGAACTGTGTTGTCAAAGTCCTTGAGAAGGTTATCTGTAGGAATCGATAGGCCTCAGCCTTTATTCCTATAACGGCTCACCGCCCCAGATATTTTCCGTCTCTCTCTCTCTCTCTTTTTTTTTCTCGTCATCACCTCCTTACGTCATCTTCTAGTCTATACGTCACGCCTCTCGAAGAATCCACCGATGGTCCACGCACAGATAAAAAGTGGCAAAAATCAATCTCCAACTCTCCATAAAGGAACTTCCAACAAATAACTAGAAAACAATATTCACCGATACCTCCCCTCAATCATACTAAACCCAGATCTAAACTCAAACGATGACTGTTGTTCACAACAGCTTGTTCACTTATCTCTTTATTGTCACACGGCGATCTTTCGTGAAGGCGACGTAGGTGGGCCTTTAACCTCCTGGGGGGAAAAATTAGGCTTAATAGAGTAAACGGTTTTGGCGCTAGAAACGACTAACATCGTGCGAAGCAGGGGTCAGGCTAAATTGTGCTCACAACGAGCTCGGGCAGGAGGGGAGCCCGGAGATAAGACGTGTGGTCCGTGCAAGTGGTGGGAGAGAGGATCACGGGAGAAGGAGGAAGGGAGGATGGGAAATTGAGGTAGTGAGAACGAGAGAAGATTTCGTCAGGGGAGACGAACGGTCGTGCAAGAGGACGCTCTTGGGATGCGAGGGAAGCAAGGACAGCGTGGTCGCCGTCGTTGAAGCTTTGACCGTGGGGTCTTAGCCTGGGTCAACTCGGGAGGATCGAGATGGCAGTCGGGTTGCTGCAGTGGTGTTACACAGCCTGGAGGACCAAGGGTCGTGCGGACGGAAGGAGATAGGACGCCGAGCGTTCCCACCTCGTCCTGTGTCTACGGGGAGGGAGTGAAACGTGGAGATACTACGGTCTACCGGTCTACGTTCTACGTGAGAACGCGGACCAAGCGACGCGTGTCGCCGTGGATGTGGTGGCTGTGCGTAGGCCATACGCCCGCTTCTTGTGTGCTAGTGTGTCGCCAGAGGGTGGGACACCTCGTGCTTCCTCCAGGAGTTTCCGTTGGAGCTGTCGGAGTATTTGGTGGTGTTCTGGACGTTGAGGAGAACAGACGGTGCGCGGGGAAAAACCTCGGGTAAGGTGACGATTTTTTGTTGTTGGTTCCTTGCCTTTCCAGTTGGGTCTGGGTTGGTAGCGTCTGACTGCCGCGTTGGTAGCGGTCATGCCTTTAAGAGGAGAGGACGTCAGTTGCCCAGGTCGTTAATGCTGTGGTAGCAGGGACGCCTTTAAGAGGCGAGTGGTTTGCGCTGGGTGGGATTCACGCTGAGAGAGGGCAGTTTCTCTTCGAAGGAAAGAGACGTTGTGCTTTGATCCCGAAGGAGAAATGGAGGGTCAAGAGACGGGACTTTTCTTTCATGTGCTTACGGGTAGCCTGCCTATGTGAGGGTAGTCGATCTTTCCCCTTTGAAGTCCAAGCTATTAAGTAATAAGATTGGTGGTTGTGTGAGTTTGGTCGAGTGAGTGAGAGGGAGTATTGAGTGATGTGATTGCCCTGATATTTGTTGGTCGGGCGGAGATGAGCATTGTGGTTACAGTGTATTGGTGAGCAGGGTGAATTTGTATTGAGTTTGTGCAATCATCGTTCCATGTGGATTTTTGTGTTTTCAGTATATTAAGATTGTTCATGCTGTGGTTGCAGTGTAGTAGAGACATGTGTGTATTGATTGAGGTGATTGCCATGTATTGAGACTGGCTTTTGGGGAAAGTTGAGGTGCTGTTGGTTGAGGTGGTTTTCTGATGTGGTTTAGATTCTGAGTGAGTGTGGTTGAGTTTAGGAGAATGTTGGGTTGTTGAAGGAAAGGGATTGCTTTGGTTTTATGATATGTTGTTTCTTATGATTGAATGTGTACTTTATTGATGGGTTGTGTTAGGATTTTGAAAAAAATAAATTGTATTTGTTAATTTATTTGTGTGTTGTGTATTGTATCTTTTGATTGGATGTTATGTCCCTCTCGGAAAAAGTCCGAGTAGGAAGGGACCCCTTTATACCTTTCTTTGTCTATCGTTTATTTATCTCCTTAAAATTTAATCTTTTAATATCTTAATCGATAGATCGATCAATCGGTCGGTTGGTCAGTCAACCACCTACGCACGGAGCAGCCAGCCAGCCAACTTGTCTCTCTGTCGTGTTTGTCTGTATCTGTCTGTCGTGTCTGTTTGTGTATGTCTGTGTCTCAGTCTTGTCCCTCTGCTGTGTCTGTACATCGTGTATGTCTGTCGTGTCTATCTGTGTCTGTCTGTCTGTCTGTCTGTCTGTCTGTCTGTCTGTCTGTCTGTCTGTCTGTCTGTCTGTCTGTCTGTCTGTCTGTCTGTCTGTCTGTCTGTCTGTCTGTCTGTCTGTCTGTGTGTCTGTCTGTCTGTCTGTCTGTCTGTCTGTCTGTCTGTCTGTCTGTCTGTCTGTCTGTCTGTCTGTCTGTCTGTCTGTCTGTGTCTGTCTGTCTGTCTGTCTGTCTGTCTGTCTGTCTGTCTGT
>JAWQFJ010022253.1:12500-23755 GCA_034096865.1 Theodoxus fluviatilis
ACTGCTTCCATCAGCCCTAGATACGTATTGTGTCACTTCCAGCAAGTCTAAATGTGGCCGTCTGGAAAGTTTACCTTTTGTCGTTAAGTCATTTTGCCAAAAAGCTGTGAGCTACACATCTTCGGTGATCTTGAAAATTTTCTACGCTTTATTTTGCCTCATTGCTTTCCAAGTGTGTTCAGGTAGCAATAAACTCTTAATTCTTTTGTGTGTTGACTGCACGCTTGAAAGGTTTGCTGCTAGCACCCAACATAATGCCCTTGTGTGTGTAGGAAAGCAGGCACCTCCGTAAGACATGCAGTTTCTCCATGATTACATCAAGATGCCTTTGTGTATGTAGGAAAGCAAGCACCTCCCATACGACATCCAGTTTCTCCATGATTACATCAAGATGCCTTTGTGTATGTAGGAAAGCAGGCACCTCCGTAGGACATCCAATGTCTCCATGATTTACATCATGATGCCTTTGTGTATGTAGGAAAGCGGGCACCTTCGTAGGACATCCACTTTCTCCATGATTTACATCAAGATGCCTTTGAACTTCGCCTAAAGTGCTGGAGCGAGCCGCTGCTTGATGGCAATGGCCGTCATCCCGCCTTGTTTAGTGACGGACGTGCTCCTCTTTCACGTGGGCATCGATCGGACAGCTCTGCACCCTCGACACGCCACCTTCCCAACGCACAGCCTTGACCTGGCTGGCGGTCCGTGTTGGCCCCCACTCCTGATTGTTGCACCGTGTGCTGACAGTGGTGGCTTCTGAAGTATCGGGTCTTCCGGCTGCGCCTCGTGTCCATCGCTCACTTCAGCCGGAGCGGTGCTCAGGGTCAGCGAGTTTAAGAAATTCAAGAACGGGGATGGTTAAAAGAAGAATGAAGGTTCTTCAGTTTTAAGGCACATGATTACAGAGAAATCGGGCAAATCTACTCGTTCGTAACTCTTTCACAGAAAAGTTGACAGCACGTGCTGTTTATGCGAAAAAGAGAAGGAATGGTTTGTATTCGAGTTTTCAGTTATTTGCCTGTTCCTTCAAAATATTCAGCATTTGCGGGCGCAGCTATGATGTTAATATTAACAAGTAATAATGGGAATCCTTTTTCATTGAGATTTCGGTGACAGGAAAAGCTCACTGAACAATTTATGCATGTTAGTACACGGAGAGATGTCGTGCTACTTTAGACTCTTCAAGACATTTCCACAAATCTTTTAAAAATATATTTGTCACAAATCGATGGAGAACTATACTCTTCGCTTTCGCCTTTCTTACTAGAGTCATTTCATGATGCCATTGAACTACATCGCAACTTTCTATATAATATGGGATGCAATGTTGGGGAAAGTGAAAAGGTTAAATGGACCGGAAAAAAACGAGCACAGCAGAAAGTCATAATTGATTCGTTCAATATTATCTGTGTCTTTGTAAAGTGCAAATGTGTCAGACACCACCGCGCTAGGTGCCCAAAGAATGGCAATAATCGGCCCAAATCAGCCCAATAAGCAAACAGCAGTAATATCTGGGTAATACTCAAAAACATAATCACCAGACGAAATATGAAAATCACTTTGAACGCTGACAATTTAGTTAAAGCAATGCTGTGATAGACGATGTCGGTATTAATCACAGGGGGAAAAGCCACGTACAAATGGATAATATAGAAAAGCCGAAAATCTCAAGCAAGCCCTAGCAACCCAAACCAAAGTAAACCGATTCAAAATGTAATCAGTTAGGTCCGATCAGAGTACCACGAATTCAGCGTTAGAAGGTACTGACAATTAACACACTGCAGTACATTTTGAATGAAACACTGACTGAAACTACATACGTCTGGAAGCGTTTGATAATGAACAAAGTACAGGGAACATCGCATTAAACCTTTCGTCTATCACGGTTGGGGTGGAAGTGATGGGCGGGGAATGCGGTTGAGGATGGGGGTGACTGGGGTGGGGGGCGGTATGACATGCTGCACGGGTCTAACGTTGTTTACCCGCATTGCCTTTCCTACCAAGGAAGAGGACTCGTGTGTCCAAAGTCCTCACTGTCACCACACAGACATCAGTGTGACACTGGGGCTTCACACTGACTGCCGGCCAGCCTGTCACCATCTGCTTGAGGCTAGATAAAACCAGTAAATTGAAGCCCAAGAGATTTCGGATCGATGCAGAGGTGAAACAGGAACACTTCTTATAAGGAGAAGGTGGGATGACGAGCTTTAACATCACAGACTCTAGCGTTCGAACACTTCAGTGGAAAGTTCAAAGACGCAGTTGAACAACTCGTGCATAGAGGTGTTTATGTCACAAGGTGTTTACGCCTAGAAGCATGTCCTTGAGTAAATTTGACACAAACACATATCGAAGGGGGGAGAGTCACTTGCGATTGCGAAGTTTCGTTTGGGGAAACATTGACGTGTACACTTCTAGTGCTTGTACTCTCTCAAAGTGCATCTAACAATTTAACCGATGAGTTCTCCCTCATAAATTGGATGAATATCAGTTTAGTTAAAAGGAGATTTTGCAAAAAGCTTCACTTTCCATCATGAAGACGTTCTATACTGTTCTGTTTACAGAACATTCAAAGTCTCTTCCACAAGGTCCAGGCCAGATATACACAATCCACACAACACACAGTTGTCACCATCTTCTGTCAAGATCATAGCAAATTAATTTCATTTCCGTCGTAATCCGTGAAAGCAAAGGTTTGCCTCCTTTATTTGCCATGAAAGGCGGTGAAACACATTCATTACATTTCCTCACTCTTGTCGTATGTTGTCCATATTCTACCAGTACAAACAGCATTACATTACAAAAGTCAGGTGACATCATATAAGTAGTGGGTATAGGATACCATGTTCTTTCAACCAGGAAGAAAGCTTACAGAGCAAAACTGTGTTTGTCAAAAGACGCTTTCTACTGAAAAAAATAGTACATTTGTTTATCAATGATATAATGCAAAATACTAATGATATCAGTGTCGATGTTTGTGATAAATACAGTTTTAATCTTTACTGCAGTACATGTACATAATAAGAACACTTCGCTCGTTTGCGAAGGTTTGCAATTGTGTCTGTATGAAATTCATTATATCACGTTACTGCAACTTCCCTTGACTGTATTTCTGACGTGGTTACTCCCCTAAATGCAAACTTCATCCACCACACACCCGAAAGAGCAGAGACTTCATCATTGCGTTTGCTTTGATCCCAGGATGTTGACACCTAAAACCACAAACATTCTAGCCGGGTGTGACTTCTGCTTGCATCAGCACGACACCTGCAGAGGTGTGCAAGCCAGCCTGCCAGCAGGATAAATAGGGGACCAGAACGCTGTGTGTCCAGTTCCTTCTGAGGACTTCAGACAGAACCAAGCATCACCATGCAAGCCTTCGCCGTCCTCTTCGCCATGGCCTGCCTGGCCTGTGCCAGTAAGTAGCTGCCAGGAGGACGTGCCCCCTGGTAAGTCTTGGTCTGGGGCGCTTCCTTGCCACTGGCGACATACCGGCCAACCAGCAGAAGACGTATTCCTGACGTTCAGGCTGGCGAAGACCGTGAGCAACCACGGATGCCAGACAGCTTCACCTAGCAGAGAAGTGGCAGCGTCGCTAGATCTTCTCAGTTCTCAGACCTTGTTCAAACACTGATTTGCTGCTTGCCACTTTCTGGTTAGAATAAACATTTGCTTGATGCAGTGACATCTACTGCAATGCAGCATATGTAATCATTTGAAACACTGAGTCTTTAGAGATACACTTGTGGTGTAATGAGTTCATCCGGAGTTTGACAGCCACTGAAACCAATAAACACTGACGGCTGTCTTGTCTTGCCTTGACTTTTCGCTGCTTATGGAAGCCGCTGTGAAAAGCGCGGGTTCCTTGTGTAGGAACGTGTTTTGTTCAGCCACTGTTTGTCACTGCACGCTATGTCTCCTGCCTTCTAGATGCAAGCCTGTGTGGACCAGGCGTCCATTGCGGTGGAGGTGGACTCGACCTCTATGGCGGTCATGGCTATGGCTACGGCGGACTCGGCGGACTCGGCGGACTCGGCGGACTCGGCGGACTCGGCGGACTCGGCGGACTCGGCGGACTCGGCGGACTCGGCGGACTCGGCGGACTCGGCGGACTCGGTTTCCATGGTACGACCACATTGTGTGTACGTGTGTGTGTGTGTATGCGTGTGTGTGAGTGTGTATATGTTTGTGCGTGTGCGTGTGTGTGTGTGTGTGTGTGTTTGTGTGTGTGTGTGTGTTTGTGTGTGTGTTTGTTTGTGTTTGTGTATGCGCGCGCGCGCGTGTTTGTGTGTGTGAGTGTGTGTGTGTGTGTGTATGTGTGTGTGTGTGAGAGTGTGAGTGTGTGTAAGTGTGTAAGTGTGTGTGTGTGTGTGTGAGTGTGTACGTGTTCGTGCCTGAAGGTGTTTTGATTATTCACGCGTTTGCAAGCGTTTATGCAATGAATGTATGCGCCTTGATATGTGTACATGACAAAGCACGTTCTCCTGATGTGTGAGCAATTGCACTAGTATTGTACGTGTATTTTAATAAGCTCGAATATGAGCTTCTGTGTGCATGCAGGCGCCTTTATGGGTTGTGTTTGCATCTTCTGGGTGTGGGCGTGTGCGTGCATGAGAGTGTGTGCGTATCCTGGAAGCGTGCTCGTTTGCATACATCCATGCGATAGAATAGATACTTTCTCTGGCTTGTGTGTGCTTTTTTCGTTTGTGGGTTTTTTCTCGTTCCTTTGATTAAAGCAATGATGATTTGTCGTCGTCGTCGTTGGTGTCCTCCTCCTCCTCCTGCTCCTCCTCCTGCTCCTCCTCCTGCTCCTCCTCATGCTCCTGTTAATTCTTTCTTCTCCTCATCCTCTTCCTTCATGTGTGTAATTGTTTGACTTAGTTCCTTAGTACGTACTTTCTTTCCATGAGATTAATCCGACAATATTGTCATGCTTACTCATAGTTCCTGCACGTTACCGCTTTGCAAGCAAGTCGTCTGACCTTGTTCTGTTTGTGACGCTGTCTTCAGGCTGCACTGCTTCCTGCGTCCAAAGCTACGTCTACACTGGACACTGCGGCAGTGGCTGTGGGGGCTGTGGCAACTACCTGGCCGGAGGTCAGTGGGTCACGTCACTCTGACGTTGCTGCGTCCTAAACATCACTGGTGACGTGTCTGAGGTGTCTCGGAAGCCCCATAGCACTTGTCACAGTGACACCAAATGCATGATGCAACATGTACACAATGCCATATCAAAAGTATTTATAAAACTATGAATTTGAATACGTAAAAAACTGTTTCAGCAAACCTTGCAGTCAATCTTTTTCTTTTAGCCCTAACATACTATTTTGAAAAAGGAGGCCGGTGTTGGACTCGTTGATGTAAAGAAAAGAAGCAAGGAGACTTTCGTCCAACTTCAGAACTTTATTAGCAAAGCTTTCGGGGCCAAGTAGCTTCCCTCATCAGTGCAGTGAAAGTCTTCACGCGATCATGTATATATAAGCCCTGTGATCAAAGTTCACAACACTCGAGTGCGTGGGGCTACCACAGTGACACGGTCAGGCACCAGTTGGACAGAGCAACAAAGAAGAAGCGCATCGACCTCCTCGCCAGACAACCCCCCAAATCGAAGGATAACAGGTTCCCATTCGTAGTATAGTACTTCCCGGGAGCCGAGGGACTGCTACACGGCCCGCGACGGCTCCAACACCTCCTAGCGGATAATCCCCACCTCTCCGAGGTGTTTGCAGCTCCTCCTCTCCTGGCGTTCAGGCAACTACCCAACCTGAGGCAGTTACTGATGCGGAGCCAACTTCCACCTCTCCGCTCTGCCAGCCCCGGAAGCGTGTAACCCTGTAACACCCCCCTGTCTCACGTGCTACATCATCTGCCCAGACTCGACCGTCACCCGCGACAAGACTACTTACCACATCAGGGGACACTACACTTGCGGTTCCAACAATCTGGTATACCTGATCAGATGCCGCAAAGAGTGCCCGGATGCCTAGTACATCGGTGAGACGGGACAGGCACTGAGACAGCGACTGAACGGACACAGGGCCACGATCAGAAATCACGCGCCACTCCCAGTTGCGGAACACTTCAGCAGGCAAGGCCACACCGCGGCTGACCTGAGAGTGAGCGTACTCACGGGATCTGCAAGACCCACGGCGGAGACGAGTGGTCGAACAGCAGCTCATCGGGAAATTCGGCACTCATGAGGCTGGCCGGAACCGTGACCTAGGGTTCATGAGCCACTATAATTGACTCCTGTGCTCTCACGCCTCATGAGATGCACTCACTCCCTATAGCCCTGCTCAAGCAGCCTTTCCCGTGCCTAACACCGCCTAGCACATGCTCTCTGTGCCACTATCTGCGCGTGAGCGGGTTTTCTGCAGTCCTGCAGGTCTCGCCACCTCAGATTTCGAGTTTGGGCTCTCCTTTTCCCGAGACCCACATGCTTACTACTACCCCCCTTTTTGTCAACCCATCCCCTTTCTCATTGCGATGTCCTCACCCTCCGCCGTTTTCGCCGCCTGTACACCGTGCCGCATACCCCACGCACACGAGTGTTGTGAACTTTGATCACAGGGCTTGTATATACATTATCTCGTGAAGACTTTCAATGCACTGATAAAGGAGCATACTTGGCCCCGAAAGCTTTGCTAATACAGTTCTGAAGTTGGACGAAAGTCTCATTGCTTCTTTTCTCTAACATACTATTGTTATTCTACTGCGAATAAAAGTAATATGAAGTAAAATCAACTTACTGTAGATTTTACATGACGCTTCCCATGACAACCTTAGCTCCTGCTGATGCAGAATTTTCTTTTTTGCTTCATCCTGTTTAGTACAGTTTGTGACGTTACTGACTTGTCCGTTGTGTGTCTGTCTGTGGTCAGTGTGCAGCACGACCTGTGTCCAGCAGTACGTGTCCACTGGCCACTGTGGCAGCGGCTGCGGCAGCTGTGGCTCCATCCTGGGAGGCTGTGAGTACGGACAAGGCTCTGGCAGCCACCAACACACCATGCCTTGTTAGCCTCACTTGAATGTCTGAGTTTCGGTCTTTACCTCAGTGTTAAACATTGCACCTGTTTCTCATCAGCAGCAACCCTGTGCCTTTGCTAGTTCATATGCCTATGCGAAATGTTAATTATTTGCTTAGAACTTATCAGTATTGTTTCTGCAGGACACATACGTCATTTTGAGTAAATGAAGTCCAGCTTTATTCTTTCGATTGGGGATGTTAAGAAGGTTCAAAAAATAATTTCTCAAGTAATCCTTACTTATGCAATAGTACCTATGGAAATTCATCGTCTGGAAAATTAGCCTAGATAACTCTCACAATAACAGTATCTGGTGTTTGTCTATATCCTGTTTTCTTGGTTGTTGTATAAGATTTTGAATGTGCTGATTTGATGGTCTGGATGTTCAACTATTTCATCGATAATCATGTTTGCTGAGTCTGACCTTTCAGCATAAGATGAGACGAATGTCACCTTAGGATATTCTGACCTATGCGTATGGTCGTAAAATGGAGGCATGTTTCTTGTCAATGTTGCAAATGACTTCAAAATATGAGGTTTTACTGACAGCGTTTTGGAGCTACTGAAGACGGCTTCCCACTGATTTGACGATCTGAGAAAGAGGGCTTTAACATTTAGGCAAAATTCCAATGGAACAGCGTTGTCATCTTGACTGCTATTTTGATGTGGACATGTCGGCTGACCAGCTGCACAGCTAGCAATGGAAACAAGTCAGAAGAGTTGGGTCGGGAGAAAATGCTCTGTGGATACAAAACACTCAGCTGATCCGTTTACTGTTTATCACTCAAGCGCGGACAAAACACTGAGTTCACGACGAAATGTTTAGTATGATATCGGTAGAAGGTCCACAATGTACAGAATAAGCAAGAAAGGTAACCGAATTTTACAAAAATGCTATTTTATGCTTTTAACACTTGGATAGAGGTTCTGAATCTACCATTATATCAGAACTGACATTCATAATATCTCTCACTATATTTGGCCGATACCTCGACGTGTGGTTTGGTGACTTTGCTCTCATTATGTAGTGAAGAGTCACAAATGTGGTGCACCTAGTTATTCTTTGCCACTTTCAGGTCTACGGTGGAATATGAACATATGATTTTCTCTCAGAAATATGTAGAAACAAATTGTCACAAGAACCAATAACAAGCTCTATTTTCAAAGGTAAATAGCGACTCTGCAGAATTACTCTATTTCCCGATGAAGATTGTGGTCATCCGGGTAGAAGACTGCATAGGCGTTTATGCAAAATGTCTCAGACCGTGCAACATATGGAAAACTAACTCTGACTAAAATATCAGTGTCCCATGAGAAACTGTTTGAAGAAAATATCCGGTAAATCTACAAATCAGACTACTGTTGCAGAGAAGCCTGGAAAGACATAACAACAATGACAGTAAATCTTCTTGATGACGTCAGATTCAAAGGAAACTAAACACCTCAGTATAGCTGTGTAGGTGTGTCCTCAGACACACAAACTGCACAGACAGATGCTCCTGCAGAAGCCTCCTGACGACACTGCAGCAGTCCTCCAGGGACACGTGCTTGCAACAGACACTGACTTTTGCAGACCTGGGAGGAGGGGTAGTGACCTCTGGCCTGGGCGCCTACGGCGGCCTTGGCCTTGGCCTCGGTGGACTTGGTGGCCTCGGTGGACTTGGTGGCCTCGGTGGACTTGGTTTCCATGGTACGACCACATCGTGTGTGTGTGTGTGTGTGTGTGTGTGTGTGTGTGTGTGTGTGTGTGTGTGTGTGTGTGTGAACGTGTGTGTGTATGTGAACGTGTGCGTGCATGTGTGCGTGTGCCTACCTGGCAATGTGCTCCTCTGCGTGCTGCTTAACACTTTCTGGTTAGAATAAACAGTTGCTGGATGCATTGACATCCACTGCAATGCAACATATGTAATCATTTAAAACACTGAGTCTTTAGAGATACACGCGTGGTGTAATGAGTTCATCCAGAGTTTCACAGCCACTGAAACAGTTAAACACTGAGGGCTGTCTTGTCTTGCCTTGACCTTTCGCGGCTTGAGGGAGTCGTTGTGAAAATCGCGGGTTCCTTGTGTAGGAATATGTTTGGCTCTGCCACTGTTTGTCACTGCACACTATGTCTCCTGCCTTCCAGATGCAGGACTCGGCCTCTATGGCGGTCATGGCTATGGCTACGGCGGACTCGGCGGACTCGGCGGACTCGGCGGACTCGGTGTTCTTGGCGGTTATGGTACGATACGACGCATGAGCGTGTGTGAGCACGTGCTGCGATGTCGATGATGTCTGTGTGACATGTCTTTGTGCGTTGATGCGCGAGCTCGGACGTACGTGTGTACATTTCCAAGTGCGCTCGTGGTTTCACGTGTAGGAGGGCACGGACGTCCGCTTGATTGAACGCGTAAGTATGTGTTGCATGTTTGAGTGCGTGTGTCGTCTGCTTGTGTGTGCGTAGAGCCGAATGTGAAAGAATGCTCTCGTTGGCGTGTTCTTGCGTTCGTTTTCAATTTAGATTTCTTATTTCTTTGCTTGATATTTTGCTAATTTCTTCATGTGTATTGTTCATTTTGTTTTGGTTGTTTGTGACTGTAATTGTTTGTTTCTTCTTCAGGCTGCACTGCTTCCTGCGTCCAAAGCTACGTCTACACTGGACACTGCGGCAGTGGCTGTGGAGGCTGTGGCAACTACCTGGCCGGAGGTCAGTGAGTCACGTCACTCTGACGTAGCTGCGTCCTATTACGTCATTGGTGTCGTGTCAGAGGAGTCCCGGATGTTTCATAACATTGGGCAAGCTGATACCGGATGAATGATGCATCATATACACAATGCCATGTGAAAAGTATTGATAAAATATAAATTCGAAGACGCTCAAAAAGTTTCATAATACTTTGCTGTAACTCTTTTTCTTTCAGCCATAACAGATTTGTGTTATTCTACTGCAAATCAAATTGATATGAAGTAAAACGAACTTACTGTAGATTTTACATTTCACTTCACCCGACAACCTTACCTTTTGCTGTTGCAGAATTTTCTTCTCTGCTTCATCCATTGTTTAGTACAGTTTTGTGACGTTGCTGACTTGTCCGTTGTGTGTCTGTCTGTGGTCAGTGTGCAGCACGACCTGTGTCCAGCAGTACGTGTCCACTGGCCACTGTGGCAGCGGCTGCGGCAGCTGTGGCTCCATCCTGGGAGGCTGTGAGTACGGACAAGGCTCTGGCAGCCACCAACACTCCACTTGTGCTTTTTGCATGACTAGCACAACCTTGAATAATTTTGTCTTTGTACGCAAAATAAAACATTTGCACGATACTCCTCTCATTTATCTGAATACATTTTAATCTTTATATGTCCCTTGTGATATCCATATGAACTTTAATACAATTATTCGTTTTATTTATTCGGATCAAGGACTTTATTACATTGTTAGAAAAAGTTTTTACTAACCCGAGGGGTTAATTTAACTTCCAAATCCAGTCATGCATTTCCACAATAGGACTATTTCCAGAACACACAGTCACCATGTGCAATGAAATCAGCATTGTGTAGAAAGGTTCAGGCTGGAGTGACTGAGCGACTTCAGCAGCGCGGACACAGAGTGGGCCTCGAAAGCACTCTTGAGGAGGCTCTTGACGGCTGCTGTCTTCCAGAGATGATGATGAGAAACGCGATTTAGACAGGACAGAAGTCTTTAGCATTCGTGGGACTCTTTTGCAGACCTGGGAGGCGTGGGACTGGGCGGCTACGGCCGGGGCCTGCAGGGTGGCTATAACTACGGGTACCCCGGCTCCGGCCTTGGCTATGGCTACCCTGGCCTGGGCCTTGGCTACAGCACCCAAGGGTACGCTGGAGGAGCGGCCGTAGGAGGAGAGGCCAGCTCGTCTTCCACCAACCGCCAAAAGAAAAAGAACACGGGCGAGTGGGAGCAGACCATCAGGACTCGTGTCAAGAAGACAGTCGAGTGCGAGTGGGGTGAGTGTGTCTGCAGACTACGGGTCTCGGTCATCAAGAAGCCTATTTTGTGGTGGAAGATATCTGGTTGCCCTTTCTGTCTCTAACAAGACCATCTGCACTGTACAGGTTAATCATCGTTTGGAATACTTCGTTACCTATCATTTGGTGTTGCAATGACGAAATGTGCACGTTGTCCTCTCCCCTTTTGGCAGAATGCGTCCACAACGAAACCTGCAAGAAACAGTGGTCCGCATTTCACATCTACTACGGCCAGTGCTCGCAATGCAG
>JAWQFJ010022254.1:10000-17500 GCA_034096865.1 Theodoxus fluviatilis
CATCGATTTTTTTCTTTTGGTCCTTGGGTTTTTTGCTTCGAAAGCGTTTGCTTCACCTGCACGTCTGTTGCCCCGCCTGTTGTCCCCGGCCTGCAGGAGAGGTGTTCCCGTCCGTCAAAAGTCTTGATCAGCAACTGTAATTTGTCGCCAGTCACGGCCATCGCTTATCGCCTTGAATGCTCCGTCTCGTGCGCACGCCACATTGATTTGATAGGCGTGCTGGCCATTCCGCTGTGCTGATTTCGACAGGCGTGATGCATAGCCACCTACGATGTGTACAGCGTGTGAGCCAGAATCAGGGTCTCCTTCATGGCTGTATTTGTATTTTTAAGAAAATGCAAGAAAGTGAGGGTTACTGCATTCTAACAGATCATTGTGATTCTGAAAGGAGAGAAAATGTCTATACTGATCAGTTGTCACGACGTTGATTGGGAAGATTGATATGCTGCCTTTGAAAAATGCTGCTGCTGCTGCTGCTGCCGTCACTGCTGTTCCTTGCTGCCGCGCCAGTGAGACTGGTCAAGCCACCGTCACAACGAAAGTTGATGGACCTTTTCCTCTTTTCTCGGCTTGGGTAGTAAACTACAATAATCTCAACGCGCTGTTCTTTCAATATAGACCGTTCGAGTTTTTGATACGATAGTTCTCATACGTGACAAACCGTTTTTTTCTTCTTCTCAGCCTTCAACTTGTTGCGGGCAAAAGTATTCAAGACGACGACATTCTCGCAGAAAAGTCACATGCTGTCAGAGCGTGAAGTCTACGTGCACGTGCAGTGTATGCAGCTCAAGTGCGTGACGTCAGTAAGCAAGGTGCCACGGCTCTAACGAGAGCACCTGTCTGCATCTCCCTTCTCCTGCCTGACGCTGTTGATTGGGCTCAGCCCAGGGCTCCGCCAGACATCTCGCTCCTTATCAAATTGACAGGCTGATTATTCCTATTTACCCCAGTGCGCGCCGATTCGCCGCGTTTGCCCCGCCATTAAGAATCCCAACAGGGGCGTGAAGAATGTATAGTTTCGTATTTGCTTCCAAGCATGGTGTCGGGCGAACAAAGACGACGAGCGGTCGACGTAGCCACTGTGCTTGGACACAGGCGAGGACGGAAAGTAGGGCTGCCGCAGCTCAGGTCCTAGCGATGGCTGATGGTGACGATCCCTAGTAAGCTGTTTGGTGGCGGGAAGATGATCTACAGAATGATTGTATTATAGTATGTGTGCATGATTATTCAATACGTCGTGGTGGTGGTAGTGGTGGTGGTGGTGGTGGTGGTGGTGGTGGTGGTGGTGGTGGTGGTGGTGGTGGTGGTGGTGGTGGTGGTGGTGGTGGTGGTGGTGGTGATGATGATGATGATGATGATGATGATGATGATGATGATGATGATGATGATGATGATGATGATGATGATGATGATGATGATGATGATGATGATGATGATGATGATGATGATGGCGACATTCATAACAATAATCAGGTTTTGGTATAGATTTCGATGTCGTACAAGCTGCACGTTTGAATTAAGTTTTGGACAACATTTTCTATGAAAGTGTAACGTGCACGCTACCAAGTATTTGGATGAACCGGTCATCAGCAAAACACAGACCACCAAGGACGCTGGTGATGATGATGAGGAAGATGATGATGATGATGATGATTATGATGATGATGATGATGATGCTAATGTTGATGATGGATGATAATGGATGATGATCGATGATGATCGATGATGATCGATGATGATCGATGATGATCGATGATGATCGATGATGATGAAGATGATGATGAAGATGATGATGATGATGAAGATGATGATGAAGATGATGATGAAGATGATGATGATGATGATGATGATGATGAAGATGATGATGATGATGAAGATGATGATGATGATGATGATGATGATGATGATGATGATGATGATGATGATGATGATGATGATGATGATGATGATGATGATGATGATGATGATGATGATGATGATGATGATGATGATGATGAAGAAGAAGAAAAAGACGATGATGATGAAGATGATGAAGATGATGATGATGATGATGATGATGATGATGATGATGATGATGATGATGATGATGATGATGATGATGATGATGATGATGATAAGGAAGAAGAAGAAGAAGAAGATGATGACGATGATGATAAGGAAGAAGAAGAAGAAGAAGATGATGACGATGACGATGATGATGATGATGATGATGATGATGATGATGATGATGATGATGATGATGATGATGATGATGATGATGATGATGATGATGATGATAATGATATGAGATGATGATGATGATGATGATGATGATGATGATGATGATGATGATGATGATGATGATGATGATGATGATGATGATGATGATGATGATGATGATGATGATGATGATGATGATGATGGTGATGATGATGATGATGATGATGATGATGATGATGATGATGATGATGATGATGATGATGATGATGATGATGATGATGAAGAAGATGATAATGATAAATGGAGTTGTTACATCCTATCAGCTTTTGTAGGCAATGAAAGGTCTTTGATCACGCTTATCACTATAGAACTGGTAAGAGTAACATCAAGTCATCGCGACTTCCCCATTTATTCGTTTCAAATAAACCGCGTAAGAAAATGCAGGGTGTCTACTTTTACACCAAACCCACAGGATGGATTCTTCACGTGTATATTTGTACATGTAAAAAGATAAAGATAAATGTGTGATTTTATATATAGCGACTTTCCACCATTGATCGATGCTCAAACATCTTTACACTTTACCCCCTGATCACTGGGCATCTTGATCAATCCTCACTGGTACTTCACAACAAACGCACGCACACATACACACGCACACATACACACACGTGGACGCACATACGAATGCATACGAGTGTATACATGGGCAGGCAAGTGCACGGGCACTCCAGCATACAATTTCGTGTCTGAAACATGCTCCAAGAGAGTTTTCAGACAGGGAATAAAGTGGTACGTAATTTTTGGCAACAGCAACACATTTTATCCGTAATGTGCTTTAGTTTTGTTTTCTTGGGGGGAAATCTCTTAATTTCCCCATTGTCACCGTTCCTGCGGGTCTAGAGTTGGCGCAACGGAAGTGTAATGCCCGCTGGCACTGAAATAATAATGAATGTCCAAGCAGTTGATGAAGACAGGAATAACAGAACAAAAACCCCCCAAAAGTATCATCGTGCCTGTTTAGGACAAAGTATGCAAATGTTATGAATCATATATGAATATGCTTTTTATGCAGGTTTTTTCTCCTATTAAGACCATTTAAAGTGGAAATCACTGAAGAAAATCTAAAGCAACCGAAGCAAGCAAGCAAACAAAAATAAGCATTTAACTGACTATGTGCACGTAACAACTGACCCATGACATATTCATATTAATAATGGGTGAATGTATAAACTAGAAAGCTAATGGATGGACTGATGGATGGAGGGACGCACGAGTGGACGAATGAATGGATGGGTGGGTGCGTGGAGAATGGTATGAGAATAGGGGTGGGGGTGGACGTGTAAACGGATGAACGGGTGGGTAGCGTGTGGATGGTTGGTCGTCTTGAAGGGTGAATGAATAAATGGACGTGTGGATGGATGCATGAACTTATGCATGAATAAGCAAACACACTGATGGATGGATGAGCATAATAAACGGAAGGAAGGATGGATGAATTGGTGGATGCGTGGGAGAAATGGTGCACGTAAATACATCGATGGATAGGAAAGTGGATGGATTAATCGAAGCAAATACCATTGGTGCTCTATAGATAATGGAAAGGTCATCTATGTAACATTACTGTCCACATGTATTTCTAGAAGCTCCACCTCGTATAAAGGCAAATTCCACACGTAAGCGTATAGGCCGTGGTTTCGAACAAACATTCGTGTGGTACAGTTCATTGGTGTGGGACAGTTTATGGTGAGGTAGAATTTATGGTGTGGTTTATTTCAATGTGTGGTATAGTTTTTAGTGTGATACATTTGGCGTGGTAGAGATTTTGGTGTTAGAGTTTTTGGAGCGGTACAATTCATGGCGTGGTACTGCTTATGGTGTAGTACTGTTCATGGCGTGGTACTGTTCATGGTGTGGTATTGTTCATGGTGGGGTACAGATCATGATGTGGTACTGTTCATTGTGTGGTAAGGTCATGGTGCGGTACTGTTCATGGCGTGGTACTGTTCATGGCGTGGTACTGTTCATAGTGTGGTACTGTTCATGGTGTGGTACTGTTCATGGTGTGGTACTGTTCATGGTGTGGTATTGTTCATGGTGGGGTACAGATCATGATGTGGTACTGTTCGTTGTGTGGTAAGGTCATGGTGCGGTACTGTTCATGGCGTGGTACTGTTCATGGTGTGGTACAATTCGTGGGGTGGTAAGGTCATGGTGTGGTACTGTTCGTGGTGTGGTACTGTTCATGGTGTGGTACAATTCATGGTGTGGTAAGGTCATGGTGTGGTACTGTTCGTGGTGTGGTACAGGTCACGGTGTGGTACATGTCATATTGTAGTAAAGGTCACGCTGTGGTACAGTTCATGGTGTGGTACTGTTCTTGGTGTGGTACAGGTCATGGTGTGATAAGATCATGGTGTGGTACTGTTCATGGTGTGGTACAGTTTACGGTGTGGCACAGGTCATGGTGTGGTACAGGTCATGGTGTGGTACAGTTCACGGTGTGGTACAGGTCATGGTGTGGTACAGGTCATGGTGTGGTACAGGTCATGGTGTGGTACAGTTTATTGTGTGGCACAGGTCATGGTGTGGTACAGTTCACGGTGTGGCACAGGTCATGGTGTGGTACAGTTCACGGTGTGGTACAGTACACGGTGTGGTACAGGTCATGGTGTGGTACAGTTCACGGTGTGGTACAGGTCATGGTGTGGTACAGGTCATGGTGTGTACAGTTTATGGTGTGGTACAGGTCATGGTGTGGTACAGATCAAGGTGTGGTACAGTTCACGGTGTGGTACAGTTTATGGTGTGGTACAGGTCATGGTGTGGTACAGTTCACGGTGTGGTACAGTTTATGGTGTGGTCCAGTTCAAGGTGTGGTACAGGTCAAGGTGTGGTACAGTTCACGGTGTGGTACAGTTCACTGTGTGGTACAGGTCATGGTGTGGTACTGTTCGTGGTGTGGTGCAGGTCAAGGTGTGGTGCAGGTCAAGGTGTGGTACAGTTCACGGTGTGGTACAGGTCATGGTGTGGTACAGTTTATTGTGTGGTACAGTTCACAGTGTGGTACAGTACACGGTGTGGTACAGGTCATGGTGTGGTACAGTTCACGGTGTGGTACAGTTCACAGTGTGGTACAGTACACGGTGTGGTACAGGTCATGGTGTGGTACAGGTCATGGTGTGGTACAGTTCACGGTGTGGTACAGGTCATGGTGTGGTACAGTTCACGGTGTGGTACAGTACACGGTGTGGTACAGGTCATGGTGTGGTACAGTTCACGGTGTGGTACAGGTCATGGTGTGGTACAGTACACGGTGTGGTACAGGTCATGGTGTGGTACAGGTCATGGTGTGGTACAGTTCACGGTGTGGTACAGGTCATGGTGTGGTACAGTTCACGGTGTGGTACAGAACATGGTGTGGTGCAGGTCAAGGTGTGGTACAGTTCACGGTGTGGTACAGGTCATGGTGTGGTACAGTTTATTGTGTGGTACAGTTCACAGTGTGGTACAGTACACGGTGTGGTACAGGTCATGGTGTGGTACAGTTCACGGTGTGGTACAGTTCAAAGTGTGGTACAGTACACGGTGTGGTACAGGTCATGGTGTGGTACAGGTCATGGTGTGGTACAGTTCACGGTGTGGTACAGGTCATGGTGTGGTACAGTTCACGGTGTGGTACAGTACACGGTGTGGTACAGGTCATGGTGTGGTACAGTTCACGGTGTGGTACAGGTCATGGTGTGGTACAGGTCATGGTGTGGTACAGTTCACGGTGTGGTACAGTACACGGTTGTGGTACAGGTCATGGTGTGGTACAGTTCACGGTGTGGTACAGGTCATGGTGTGGTACAGTTCACGGTGTGGTACAGGTCATTGTGTGGTACATATCATGGTTTGGTACTGTCCACGATCTGGTACGGATCATTGTGTGGTATGGGTCATGGTGTGGTACTGTTCATGGTGTGGTACATGCCATGGTGTGGTACATATCATGGGTGGTACATATGGTGTGGTATGGGTCGTGGTGTGGTATTGTTCATGGTGTGGTACTGTTCATGGTGTGGTACTGTTCATGGTGCGGTACTACTCATGGTGTCATGAGGTGGTACAGATCATGGTGTGGTACAGTTCTTGGTGAGGTGCTGTTCATGGTGTGGTACAGTTCATGGTGTGATATTGTTAATGGTGTGGTACTGTTCATGGCGTGGAACAGGTCATGGTGTGATACAGGTAATGGTGTGGTACAAGTCATGGTGTGGCACATATCATGGGTAAGGATGGGCCTATTTCAAACAGCGTGGTTGCAATCTTCAAACGTCAACTGTCGAGGAAAATAAATATCCCCGGACTGGTGCAAAATTAAAACTTTTTAAAACGGTAAATAACCCCGTCGGCTCCGCGTTTCCAATTTTTTATTTTTTCCTCGGGAAGAAAGGTCCAGGAAGCGAGTAACAGATGGAAGAGAATAAAGAAAGAGCACTTAGCATTCCAATTACAACACCCACTCGGAAGAAATCACCCGAAAAGCCCGCCAGTTTTTTTGTTGGTTTTTTTTTCGCTCGAGGAGAGTGTTTCCTGTGGCAAATGGAGGCAGTTGTGAGACCAGGGCAAGCGACTGAGAGGGTGGTGAGGTGGGTGGTGGGTGGGGGACTTGGGGGAAGGGGAAGGTGGGCAGTAAAGTGGGGGTGGGGAAAGGCAGTGGGGTGAGGATGAGGGAATGGGGATGGGAGTTAGGATGCCAACCTGGATGAATGAATGGGAAGAGTTACACCCAAAAGAAAGTGTAACTGCATCGGAAAAGAAAGGAAGAAAGAAGATCGAGTGAAGTTTGTGGAAAACTTAATGCGAGTGCTTGCTCAAGTTAGTGCATGTGTATGTGTGCATGCACAATGCGTATGCGCGCTCGCGAGTGTGTTTGTATGTATGTATGTAAGCACAGTATGTGTGCGCGTGTGTATGCACGTGCGGGATTGCTCGCGCTCACGCGTGTGTGTAACAACGAGCCAGACGATGCAGTGCGTCTTGGGACTGTCAGGGGAAGGGGAAAAGATTGTAGGCCTACGTTCTCGTGGAGAGGATGGAGGTGAGAAGGACGTGGTGTGATTTGGAGAAGGCGGAATTGGAGGGAATCAGGAAAGACTAGAGCTGATTCAGGAGGAGCCCATAGGCTGTTGATTACGAAACTCGTCAATTATAGACCTACATCAGCACTCCACACTCCAAAGGGCCACACCGAGGCAGAGAGGTCGAGAAGACGCGCCAAAAGGGAAGAAAAGGCGGGAAAGCTGTAGCGGGAAA
>JAWQFJ010022254.1:22500-40000 GCA_034096865.1 Theodoxus fluviatilis
ATGTGGGCTGGAGAGCTGGTCGCACGGGAAGATGAGGCGGAGGGGGTGGGGGAGAGGGGAGGGGTAACTGTGGGGTAGAAGAGGGGGTGAGGGTTGCTCTTAGAGTTACAGTTCGGGCTCCACGTTCCTGTCTCAGGCCAAGCTGACCCAATGCTGGGACACTCGTCGCCCTGTTGGGTCATCGCTGATAAGAGATCCGGGCGGGCAGACGGCTGGGACTGGCCAGGGGTGCACCCTGTGCTGATAAGCCGCTAGCCATCCAGGTCAGTGGGTGAGGCGAGGGTCAAGCAGACTTGGCTGTCCCCGTGTCCTGCTATCTGTCACGACCTGCCTGCCTGCCCTTCCCACGGCTGTTTGTCCAAGGGATTGGCTAACGTGTCCTCAATGTTGCACGTGCACCCCAGACAAAACGCCAGTGCACTTCCTTCTTGAGCAGATGACCACAAATCACCAGTCGGGGCAGCGTTGCTGGGCACTGCCCCGACTGCACCACCATGGGCAGGCCCAGAGGCCTTGTCTTGAAAGTGAAACAGCTGCTCGGTCATTCCGTCCAGAATAGAATGAGGTGGAAAGGTTTTCAAGTAAGATTCCAACAACTAAGGTCAACATCTACACGAACTTGTGTGAAGGCTAAAAAGTAGAATTGTAGCTCAGACACGTGGTGTA
The DNA here is from genome assembly GCA_034096865.1 of Theodoxus fluviatilis. Classification (NCBI taxonomy): domain Eukaryota; kingdom Metazoa; phylum Mollusca; class Gastropoda; order Cycloneritida; family Neritidae; genus Theodoxus; species Theodoxus fluviatilis. The sequence goes on from JAWQFJ010022254.1 coordinate 23,167, forward strand.
TATATCATCACTATTTCCCCCTCCAGTGTCTAGTATTTTGCTCACTTCCTACTAGTTCGGGTGGGAGGAAAATAATAAAGACGAGTCACAGCGGATAATGGGTGCAGAATGTAGTCTTGCTGGTGTCGTGCTGTGGCAAGATATCAACCTCGTCCTCTTGAAAAGAGCGGGAAGCGTGGTTGCTGTTATCGCCACCTCACTCACAAGCAAAAAGGTGCCCCGAACGCGACCTAACTAACTTTCTGCAGACAAGAGACAGGTTGGGATGTCCAACGATAGATCTGATGCCTCCGGGTGACCGTTTTGGCTGCTTGGGGCCGCCCTTGGCTGAGGTACTGGAGGTGGCCTCGAAAAATCATCAGCAAGAGGGGCCAACCGGCCGTGTGTTGTACAAAGGCGATCTGCATGCATTGCATGCATTGCACGCTCTGCCTGTGGAGGCCCAGTCCAGGGCTGGCGCTAAGCACTGAGAACGGGCATCTGGGCAGTGCAGTCTAGAGTAGGGCAACGTGGGAACGCAGCCCCATCATTTGCTTTCCCACCAGGTGGCGCAACACGTCACACTGGCACACGGACGACATCGTGACACGGTCGTTCAAAAATGCCGACGCGAAAAAAGACGACATCCAGGATTCTGTGGCGGCCTTGCCCAGCTTTGCCTGGGTTCGATGCGAGGCCGTGAAAATGACCTCACGGAAGCAATGTACGACCACTTCTCATGCCTGTCAGTCCATGAAGATTTCCCTTCACTGGACCAATCATGTGGTCGACGTTATGCATCCATGCCTCGCGTGTTCCACTGTTTCAGACGTATCGATTGCGCAAACAGCACTGGTCTCGCTATGTCCGCTTTATTCACGCGAATTTTGTTCGTAAGAAAATAAACTAGACACTTGCGTCGTCGCTTTACGAAAAGAGGAATTTGCAAAGCGGCGAAATGTCTGTATCTCATGACATAAACACAGCGAGATCCGATGACCTGCATTTGTAAATGCCAGTGGGGCAGTTTTTCAACATGCAACGTTGTAAAAGCAGTATGGAGGTTGCGTCAAGATTTGTCTCCGAGCGGGCCAAACCTGGAAACATAATTAACTTAGTAGGAAAAGATAACACTCGGTAATTAGGTAAAATCTTGAATCTTTTCGTTCATTTTTACCTTTTGTGTCTGGCGTACGTGAATACGACGATAGTTAAATGCCAAATGAGCAAAATAGACACATACATTAGAAAGAGAATCCCGCGTCTGCAGAGTTAACTGCAGGCTGACCTTGATGCAGAGTTGACTGCAGGCTGACCTTGATGCAGAGTAGGTCAGGCAGAGGAAGACTGGGCCAGACAAGACAGCAGCAGCGTTGCCTTGATTTAAAGGAGAGAAGACAGACAGACAGACAGACAGACAGACAGACAGACAGACAGACAGACAGACAGACAGACAGACAGACAGACAGACAGACAGACCGACCGACCGACCGACCGACCGGCAGGCAGGCAGGCAGGCAGGCAGACAGACAGAGAGACAGACAGACAGACAGACAGACAGACAGACAGACAGACAGACAGACAGACAGACAGACAGACAGACAGACAGACAGACAGACAGACAGACAGACAGACAGACAGACAGACAGACAGACAGACCGACCGACCGACCGGCAGGCAGGCAGGCAGACAGACAGAGAGACAGACAGACAGACAGACAGACAGACACACACACACACACACACACACACACACACACACACACACACACACACACACACACACAGACAGACAGACAGACAGTCAGACACACACACACACACACACACACACACGCACACACACACATACACAGATGGATGGACGCATAATTAGGAAGACGGACGTACGTAAGGGGGGGAGAGAGACAGAGAGAGAGAGACAGAGACAGAGAGAGAGAGAGAGAGACACAGAGAGAGAGAGAGAGACAGAGACAGAGACAGAGACAGAGTACAGACGCATAATTAATGTTGCAAAAATGTGATCTGAGTTTGACATAATTTTGTGATCATCTATGATCATATCTGTTATGCTAATTTAAAAAAGGGAAAAATTTGTGTGCAGCAGTTTTAGGCTTTTCGTGAGAAAAAGGAACCTTTCTTAATCAAGTATAGTTCTAAAGTCTACCTTATGAAAGGGCGGAATCCGTCAACATATGTACCAATAATAATAATGTTTCAAATACACACGAAATAGAAAGAAACCTATTTGATATATGTGTCAATGTATTAGAACTAAAAGACTATCTGAACAGCACCTGTTCCAGTACCATTACGTGCCTGTTCATTTCCTGTTTAAAAGCGTGATTTGTTTACACATCGCTAATTGCTACGTAATCTGGTTCATAAAAGTGGGGAGCGCAGAGCTGCACACTGACACACTCACACCTCAAGTCCTGCACGCACCCGAGTCAAAAACTTGAAATACGATGGTCGAGAGAATAACTCTGGAAACATTAAGGAGATGCAGCAGCTGACAAAAACACGAAGTTTGCTTTCTGCCAAATTGCTGCCGACCATCACTCAATCGAATGCTGATTACGTCACATGGGTCAATTTCGATTGCGCAACTAATGACGTGTCCGAGAAAGAAAAAAACCACGAATAGGTGACCTTTCACCGACATTCCCCGTCACGAAAAGTACATGCATCGCTAATTCGCCGCAGAGAACGAACTGTGTGTGTTGTGTCCATCTAGGCATCTGTGTTCCACTGGCACGGGTCTTGGCCCTGGCGAACTCACGGATCTCGCCGCCCGCTCTCGGGAAAATTAAAGGCAAGTGTACTTGTTGCTGTTTTTGTTTTTCTTTCCTATGAGCACACACAGAGGTTAAACAAGCCCACCTCGTTGTGTTACGACTTGGATAAAACATTGCAATGTAATCACTTCGGGCTGACCTTCGTGCTGAACCATTTGGGTGGAGGAGTGCTGGGGGTGGGGTAGGGGGATGAAAAGGAGGAGGGGGTGGGGGGGGGGGTAGGGAGGAGGGGGGGGGGGTCGGGGAAGAGTGGGTGGGGGCGGGGCGGGGGCGGGAAGCAGATGTTCTTACGGGGTCAGTCTGTACCAAAGCAAAGGGCAACACAGATACTAACAAACAGCAGACGAATATAAATTGATGAGACTGACATGACAGCCTGACAATGAGGAAAGGGGAAACAAGCCCAATGATCAGACTTTTGTATTGAGTGTGTTTGATGTGTGTGTGTGTGCGTGTGTGTGTGTGTGTGTGTGTGTGTGTGTGTGTGTGTGTGTGTGTGTGTGTGTGTGTGTGTGTGTGTGTGTGAGTGTGTGTGTGTGTATGTGTGTTTGTGTGTGTGTGTGCGCGCGCGCGCGTGTGTGTGTGCGTGCGTGCGTTCGTGCATGGGTGCGTGCATGGGTGCGTGCGTGCGTGAGTGAGTGAGTGAGTGAGTGAGTGAGTGAGTGAGTGAGTGAGTGAGTGAGTGAGTGAGTGAGTGAGTGAGTGCGTGAGTGAGTGAGTGAGTGAGTGAGTGAGTGAGTGAGTGAGTGAGTGAGTGAGTGAGTGAGTGAGTGAGTGAGTGAGTGAGTGAGTGAGTGAGTGAGTGAGTTAGTGAGGGAGTGAGGGACGGAGGGACGGAGGGAGGGAGTGAGTGAGTGAGTGAGTGAGTGAGTGAGTGAGTGAGTGAGTGAGTGAGTGAGTGAGTGAGTGAGTGAGTGAGTGAGTGAGTGAGTGAGTGAGTGAGTGAGGGAGGGAGGGAGGGAGGGAGGGAGGGAGGGACGGAGGGACGGAGGGACGGAGGGAGGGACGGAGGGAGTGAGTGAGTGATTGAGGGAGGGAGTGAGGGAGGGAGTGAGGGACGGAGGGGGGTGAGTGAGTGAGTGAGTGAGTGTGTGAGTGAGTGAGTGAGTGAGTGAGTGAGTGAGTGAGTGAGTGAGTGAGTGAGTGAGTGAGTGAGTGAGTGAGTGAGTGAGTGAGTGAGTGAGTGAGTGAGTGAGTGAGTGAGTGAGTGAGTGAGTGAGTGAGTGAGTGAGTGAGTGAGTGAGTGAGTGAGTGAGCGAGCGAGTGAGTGAGTGAGGGAGGGAGTGAGGGACGGAGGGAGGGAGGGAGGGATGGAGGACGGGAGGGAGGGAGGGAGGGAGTGTGTGTGTGTACATAACTGTATATGGAGAAGTACGTATAATTATGAGGGCATTCCATGTAATAGCAGTGTACCTGCTAATGGTATACTAAAGCTCGTCCTCGCGCTTAACCATGTTTTAGATGCTTGCATTATTGCTACAGGCACAGGATGTTATGTACACAAAGCAGCCTTCAAAACGTGGTGAAATCCACCACAAATGGAGGTATTGCTATAAAAAAATACAAGGCATAGCGGAGAGATCAATTCCTTCTTTGTCTCTTTTTAATGTTTGACGCATTGTTTGACCCTCATAGAGGCAATATCTGCGCCTGCCACGGGCAAATGTGTTTTTGTGTTTGTTCTTGTTGTTGCTTGTTTATTTATGTGTTTGTTTTCTGTGTGTAAGGGTGTGTTAAACGATACATTCTCAGAACAGCAAGAGTTGGCAGATGACTTACTTGACTTATTCCTGTAGACTCCCGGTGGAGCATAGGGCCGCAACAACACCTCGCCAACGCACTCTGTTCTGGGCTGTTCTCCTCAGCTGAGTCCACGTCATTCCGGCGTCCTTCACTTCACTCTCGACAGACCTTCTCCATGGGCCGTCCCATTTTTCTTTTTCCCTGTAGGTTCCATTCAAGTGCTTGCTTCGTGACGTTATCGGCTGGTTTGCGCAGTGTGTGACCTATCCCCCCCCCCATTTCCTTTTCTTGATGTCCTGACTGATGGAGTTCTGGTTGGTTTTCTTCCATAGGTCTGTGTTGGAGATCTTCTCAGGCCACCTGATGTTGAGGATGTGGCGCAAGCACTTGTTGACAAAAGTCTGTACCTTGTTGGTGATGGTGTTGGTTACCCGCCATGTTTCGGACACATAGAGGAGGACTGCTTTCACATTAGTGTTGAAGATGCGAACTTTGCTGCGCTGGGATAAGGCCTTGGTGTTCCAGATGGGAGGCAGGGTGTTGAACGCTACCCTTGCCTTGTTAATCCTGCTCTTAACGTCGTCGTCTGCGCCGCCATCCATGTTGACCACGCTTCCTAAGTAGACAAAGTGGTCAGTTTCCACTAGGTCTTCTCCCTGTAGCTGTAGTGGCTGATGTAGTCGGTAGTTCATACGCATCACCTCTGTCTTCTTGGTGTTGATTTTCAGGCCGGTCTTTCCTGCCTCCTCCGCTAGTCGGGTTAGCTGGGACTGTGCATGCTGCTGTTTGTGGGACAGGAGGCCGACATCGTCCGCAAAATCCAGATCCTCTAGGTGTTTGGTGAAGGTCCACTGGATGCCAGTGCTGCTGCCCTCTGTGGTTCTTCTCATGATCCAGTCTATGACGATCAGGAAAATTGTCGGCGAGAGCATACAACCCTGTCTCACTCCTGTCTTCACTGCGAAGGGGTCAGTCAGCTTCCCGTTGTGAATAATCTGGCAAGATGAGTCCTCATAAAGCTGCTGGATGAAGAGTTGGCAGATGGTGTATGCTTTTTCTTTTTACTTCCGTATATCGTAGGCAGTTTTGATCGAAGTAAATGGTAGCTTAAAAAGGAATGAGATCATATCTATCCATATTTGGTGATAGGCAACATGGAGTGTACGGCGAACCATTAGAACACTTTTATTGAAAGTGACTTGAAATTTGGGAGTGAATCACTCAAGATATCAACTCGTTACGGAAACTTCGTTTCCACCTACCCCTTCCTAAAGTTATCCTGAGAGTGATGGCAACTAGTATGGCTGACAGGTTAAAATTATTTACAAAATAGTAATGGATTAATCTGTGTAAGCTATCAACGTAAAAATGCATAGCATATAACGTATGCTGCGTCGTTCCTATTTGCTTAAAAAAATGTAATCGTGTTGTAAGTAACAAGAGCACTTTTAGTGTCCAACGTCTAAAGCACCTAGTAAATTAAACTGATTTTATGCAAAAGTCTCAGGTGAAGAGGTCATGAAGAGGGAGGGCATTTCGGCCCGGTTTCAACAGCCCTTGAAGAAAGTAGCGATGGCAGTGCAGTGAGGGAACTCGTCAGTTTCCTTTTATATCCACATTTTTATAAATGAGGCAGATATAGAATAATAAGCCAGAAGACTTCAAGAAACGGTGTTTCAATTCTTGTATTCCAAGGACGAACACCCCCGTCAGTCTCTATTTGCGACTGCCGCTGAAGCGAGTCAGGATGAAGTGTTACAGCCTAGACGTATATTCTTTGTCTCGTGGTAATGTCATAGAGTTGTAACACAGAAACTGGCACGAAAAGCGCGAGCACCTGTATGTTGTCCCTCAATCAAGGTTAACATCTTGCGGTACAAATCTAGAGTGTGTTGAACGGGATATGATAATCCATTTTGTCGGAATCGAAATATTAATAAATGCCCTGTAAACAGCTGTTTCTTATGAAAAATTAACTCCTCCGCATATTTCAGATGTCATTAATGCCTATGTGACGATTATTAAAAAATACTAAGCAATATTTTGTACTTAAAGTTTTAGAAATGAAGCGCTGATGAACTCAAATCATTGTTGTAGGCGATGACATTTCAGGGAAGCATGCAGTCGGTAGCAGCGCGAAGCAGATGAATCAACGGGAAAGTGACGACGACGAAAAAAGAAAGTAAGAAAAAATTAGAAAGGAAAAACCCCATCCTGTGACAGTTTGGCTTCTTATTGGTTCTAGACACGGGAGACTGAAGACAGCTGAAAATGCATGAAAATTCAAGAGTCTGTCGCTTCCGAGAGAAAAAAAGCTATAATTTTGTGTTGATAGTGAACAAGAGTATACAGCACACACAAGTAAAAATGCCCTCTTAGAAAAACCAGCCTAGCCCCTCAATTCTGTCTGAATCATTGAACCATATCTGCATACATTTCAGTTCAGTTCAGTCTCTTTATCCCTGAGATGGGTTGTTGAGGCACCACTGATGACTTTCGGACAATCTTCCTCCATCGATCTCTATCCTCTGTGGTTCGCTGTGAGTCAGCAAAGGTCAAGCCTGTCCCCTATTTGATGTTGTCTTCCCACCTCTTTCTCAGCCTGCTCTCCTTCTCCCACCTGGTACGGTACCTTGCAGGATGGTCTTGGCCAGCCCACTGCCTCTTGACACGTGACCGTACCACTTCAGCTTTCTGCTTTTCACGATTGAGAGCAGGTCTTCGTACTGTCCAAATGCTCTCCTGATCCTGTTGCTGACTTCCTCATTCATAACATGGTCTTTATATGAGATGTTCAGAATCTTGCGGTAGCATCTCATTTCCAGGGCTTGTATCCGTCTCTGTAGTTCAGATGTGAGTGTCCAGGACTCGCATGCATACAAGAATACGGAGATGGCCATACATTTAAGCCCATCTAAATATCGATTTTCGTTTTCGAGTGAATAATTGGGATAAGTGTCCCAGGCAGGCAGGTAGGCAGGCAGGCACGCACGCGCGCGCGCGCACACACACACACACACACACACACACACACACACACACACACACACACAGGTGAGTGGGGGATTGGGGGTGGAGCTGTGGTGGTGTTGCGGACTGGGGACCATGCAGGCCAGGTGACCATCAGACCAAGTTCCCGCCTTTGCAGGCCAAGAGGGAGGCCTCGACTGGCGCTGTTTGCTCAGGGGTGAGAGGCGACTGGCCCGCTCCGCAAGCCCTCACATGGGAGGGGGCCGAGAGCCGCCTAGTCCCGCCTTAATCTTATTTTAGCTGCTGGCGGTACGGTAGTGAGTGAGCTGACTGGCCCACTAGCAAGCGAGCCCACTGCCCCAGTTAGTCAGGTCATCGGATCGCAACGCGGGTCAGTGGTCCCGCACCTCGACTACTCGGCAAACACCGGCCCATTGATATGGACGCACAGTGTTAGCCAGCCCCCGCCCAGTTCTCTACGGCCAGCCAGTCGTGCCGGGCGACGTCGAGCGAACAGAAAGGAGAGGGAGAGAGGAAGAGAGACAGGAAAAAGTTTTCGTCACTTCTTCCGAGAGAGTTCGGACGGACTTCCAGTGGCGAGAAAAAGTTTTTTATGGTGGTTCTGTGCTTCCCCCCCACCCCCCTGCACAAAGCGGTTCGGCAAGTTCAACGGCCATTTATCTCTGGGTTGAAAAAAAAAGTTGTCGGCCAGCGGCGAAAAGTAGGTAGGCAGGCGAGAAGTGCTTCTCTGTCTGACCAAGCGTGACATTGTTACCCCTCTCCCCCTCCCCCCTCGCGTCTGACGGGCTCTCTCCGCGCGCACAGGCCGAGAGCAGACAGACAACTGTCAGGGGTGAAAGGTTTGCTAACTTGTGGACATTAGATCACGATTGCGCGTAACAGTTGTCTGTCTGCTCTCGGCCTGTGCGCGCGGAGAGAGCCCGTCAGACGCGAGGGGGGAGGGGGAGAGGGGTAACAATGTCACGCTTGGTCAGACAGAGAAGCACTTCTCGCCTGCCTACCTACTTTTCGCCGCTGGCCGACAACTTTTTTTTTCAACCCAGAGATAAATGGCCGTTGAACTTGCCGAACCGCTTTGTGCAGGGGGGTGGGGGGGAAGCACAGAACCACCATAAAAAACTTTTTCTCGCCACTGGAAGTCCGTCCGAACTCTCTCGGAAGAAGTGACGAAAACTTTTTCCTGTCTCTCTTCCTCTCTCCCTCTCCTTTCTGTTCGCTCGACGTCGCCCGGCACGACTGGCTGGCCGTAGAGAACTGGGCGGGGGCTGGCTAACACTGTGCGTCCATATCAATGGGCCGGTGTTTGCCGAGTAGTCGAGGTGCGGGACCACTGACCCGCGTTGCGATCCGATGACCTGACTAACTGGGGCAGTGGGCTCGCTTGCTAGTGGGCCAGTCAGCTCACTCACTACCGTACCGCCAGCAGCTAAAATAAGATTAAGGCGGGACTAGGCGGCTCTCGGCCCCCTCCCATGTGAGGGCTTGCGGAGCGGGCCAGTCGCCTCTCACCCCTGAGCAAACAGCGCCAGTCGAGGCCTCCCTCTTGGCCTGCAAAGGCGGGAACTTGGTCTGATGGTCACCTGGCCTGCATGGTCCCCAGTCCGCAACACCACCACAGCTCCACCCCCAATCCCCCACTCACCTGTGTGTGTGTGTGTGTGTGTGTGTGTGTGTGTGTGTGTGTGTGTGTGTGCGCGCGCGCGCGTGCGTGCCTGCCTGCCTACCTGCCTGCCTGGGACACTTATCCCAATTATTCACTCGAAAACGAAAATCGATATTTAGATGGGCTTAAATGTATGGCCATCTCCGTATTCTTGTATGCATGCGAGTCCTGGACACTCACATCTGAACTACAGAGACGGATACAAGCCCTGGAAATGAGATGCTACCGCAAGATTCTGAACATCTCATATAAAGACCATGTTATGAATGAGGAAGTCAGCAACAGGATCAGGAGAGCATTTGGACAGTACGAAGACCTGCTCTCAATCGTGAAAAGCAGAAAGCTGAAGTGGTACGGTCACGTGTCAAGAGGCAGTGGGCTGGCCAAGACCATCCTGCAAGGTACCGTACCAGGTGGGAGAAGGAGAGCAGGCTGAGAAAGAGGTGGGAAGACAACATCAAATAGGGGACAGGCTTGACCTTTGCTGACTCACAGCGAACCACAGAGGATAGAGATCGATGGAGGAAGATTGTCCGAAAGTCATCAGTGGTGCCTCAACAACCCATCTCAGGGATAAAGAGACTGAACTGAACTGAAATGTATGCAGATATGGTTCAATGATTCAGACAGAATTGAGGGGCTAGGCTGGTTTTTCTAAGAGGGCATTTTTACTTGTGTGTGCTGTATACTCTTGTTCACTATCAACACAAAATTATAGCTTTTTTTCTCTCGGAAGCGACAGACTCTTGAATTTTCATGCATTTTCAGCTGTCTTCAGTCTCCCGTGTCTAGAACCAATAAGAAGCCAAACTGTCACAGGATGGGGTTTTTCCTTTCTAATTTTTTCTTACTTTCTTTTTTCGTCGTCGTCACTTTCCCGTTGATTCATCTGCTTCGCGCTGCTACCGACTGCATGCTTCCCTGAAATGTCATCGCCTACAACAATGATTTGAGTTCATCAGCGCTTCATTTCTAAAACTTTAAGTACAAAATATTGCTTAGTATTTTTTTAATAATCGTCACATAGGCATTAATGACATCTGAAATATGCGGAGGAGTTAATTTTTCATAAGAAACAGCTGTTTACAGGGCATTTATTAATATTTCGATTCCGACAAAATGGATTATCATATCCCGTTCAACACACTCTAGATTTGTACCGCAAGATGTTAACCTTGATTGAGGGACAACATACAGGTGCTCGCGCTTTTCGTGCCAGTTTCTGTGTTACAACTCTATGACATTACCACGAGACAAAGAATATACGTCTAGGCTGTAACACTTCATCCTGACTCGCTTCAGCGGCAGTCGCAAATAGAGACTGACGGGGGTGTTCGTCCTTGGAATACAAGAATTGAAACACCGTTTCTTGAAGTCTTCTGGCTTATTATTCTATATCTGCCTCATTTATAAAAATGTGGATATAAAAGGAAACTGACGAGTTCCCTCACTGCACTGCCATCGCTACTTTCTTCAAGGGCTGTTGAAACCGGGCCGAAATGCCCTCCCTCTTCATGACCTCTTCACCTGAGACTTTTGCATAAAATCAGTTTAATTTACTAGGTGCTTTAGACGTTGGACACTAAAAGTGCTCTTGTTACTTACAACACGATTACATTTTTTTAAGCAAATAGGAACGACGCAGCATACGTTATATGCTATGCATTTTTACGTTGATAGCTTACACAGATTAATCCATTACTATTTTGTAAATAATTTTAACCTGTCAGCCATACTAGTTGCCATCACTCTCAGGATAACTTTAGGAAGGGGTAGGTGGAAACGAAGTTTCCGTAACGAGTTGATATCTTGAGTGATTCACTCCCAAATTTCAAGTCACTTTCAATAAAAGTGTTCTAATGGTTCGCCGTACACTCCATGTTGCCTATCACCAAATATGGATAGATATGATCTCATTCCTTTTTAAGCTACCATTTACTTCGATCAAAACTGCCTACGATATACGGAAGTAAAAAGAAAAAGCATACACCATCTGCCAACTCTTCATCCAGCAGCTTTATGAGGACTCATCTTGCCAGATTATTCACAACGGGAAGCTGACTGACCCCTTCGCAGTGAAGACAGGAGTGAGACAGGGTTGTATGCTCTCGCCGACAATTTTCCTGATCGTCATAGACTGGATCATGAGAAGAACCACAGAGGGCAGCAGCACTGGCATCCAGTGGACCTTCACCAAACACCTAGAGGATCTGGATTTTGCGGACGATGTCGGCCTCCTGTCCCACAAACAGCAGCATGCACAGTCCCAGCTAACCCGACTAGCGGAGGAGGCAGGAAAGACCGGCCTGAAAATCAACACCAAGAAGACAGAGGTGATGCGTATGAACTACCGACTACATCAGCCACTACAGCTACAGGGAGAAGACCTAGTGGAAACTGACCACTTTGTCTACTTAGGAAGCGTGGTCAACATGGATGGCGGCGCAGACGACGACGTTAAGAGCAGGATTAACAAGGCAAGGGTAGCGTTCAACACCCTGCCTCCCATCTGGAACACCAAGGCCTTATCCCAGCGCAGCAAAGTTCGCATCTTCAACACTAATGTGAAAGCAGTCCTCCTCTATGTGTCCGAAACATGGCGGGTAACCAACACCATCACCAACAAGGTACAGACTTTTGTCAACAAGTGCTTGCGCCACATCCTCAACATCAGGTGGCCTGAGAAGATCTCCAACACAGACCTATGGAAGAAAACCAACCAGAACTCCATCAGTCAGGACATCAAGAAAAGGAAATGGGGGGGGATAGGTCACACACTGCGCAAACCAGCCGATAACGTCACGAAGCAAGCACTTGAATGGAACCTACAGGGAAAAAGAAAAATGGGACGGCCCATGGAGAAGGTCTGTCGAGAGTGAAGTGAAGGACGCCGGAATGACGTGGACTCAGCTGAGGAGAACAGCCCAGAACAGAGTGCGTTGGCGAGGTGTTGTTGCGGCCCTATGCTCCACCGGGAGTCTACAGGAATAAGTCAAGTAAGTCATCTGCCAACTCTTGCTGTTCTGAGAATGTATCGTTTAACACACCCTTACACACAGAAAACAAACACATAAATAAACAAGCAACAACAAGAACAAACACAAAAACACATTTGCCCGTGGCAGGCGCAGATATTGCCTCTATGAGGGTCAAACAATGCGTCAAACATTAAAAAGAGACAAAGAAGGAATTGATCTCTCCGCTATGCCTTGTATTTTTTTATAGCAATACCTCCATTTGTGGTGGATTTCACCACGTTTTGAAGGCTGCTTTGTGTACATAACATCCTGTGCCTGTAGCAATAATGCAAGCATCTAAAACATGGTTAAGCGCGAGGACGAGCTTTAGTATACCATTAGCAGGTACACTGCTATTACATGGAATGCCCTCATAATTATACGTACTTCTCCATATACAGTTATGTACACACACACACTCCCTCCCTCCCTCCCTCCCGTCCTCCATCCCTCCCTCCCTCCCTCCGTCCCTCACTCCCTCCCTCACTCACTCACTCGCTCGCTCACTCACTCACTCACTCACTCACTCACTCACTCACTCACTCACTCACTCACTCACTCACTCACTCACTCACTCACTCACTCACTCACTCACTCACTCACTCACTCACTCACTCACTCACTCACTCACTCACTCACTCACTCACTCACTCACTCACTCACTCACACACTCACTCACTCACTCACTCACCCCCCTCCGTCCCTCACTCCCTCCCTCACTCCCTCCCTCACTCACTCACTCACTCCCTCCGTCCCTCCCTCCGTCCCTCCGTCCCTCCGTCCCTCCCTCCCTCCCTCCCTCCCTCCCTCCCTCACTCACTCACTCACTCACTCACTCACTCACTCACTCACTCACTCACTCACTCACTCACTCACTCACTCACTCACTCACTCACTCACTCACTCACTCCCTCCCTCCCTCCCTCCCTCCCTCCCTCACTCCCTCACTAACTCACTCACTCACTCACTCACTCACTCACTCACTCACTCACTCACTCACTCACTCACTCACTCACTCACTCACTCACTCACTCACTCACTCACTCACTCACGCACTCACTCACTCACTCACTCACTCACTCACTCACTCACTCACTCACTCACTCACTCACTCACTCACTCACTCACGCACGCACGCACCCATGCACGCACCCATGCACGAACGCACGCACGCACACACACACGCGCGCGCGCGCACACACACACACAAACACACATACACACACACACACTCACACACACACACACACACACACACACACACACACACACACACACACACACACACACACACACACACACACACGCACACACACACACATCAAACACACTCAATACAAAAGTCTGATCATTGGGCTTGTTTCCCCTTTCCTCATTGTCAGGCTGTCATGTCAGTCTCATCAATTTATATTCGTCTGCTGTTTGTTAGTATCTGTGTTGCCCTTTGCTTTGGTACAGACTGACCCCGTAAGAACATCTGCTTCCCGCCCCCGCCCCGCCCCCACCCACTCTTCCCCGACCCCCCCCCCCTCCTCCCTACCCCCCCCCCCCACCCCCTCCTCCTTTTCATCCCCCTACCCCACCCCCAGCACTCCTCCACCCAAATGGTTCAGCACGAAGGTCAGCCCGAAGTGATTACATTGCAATGTTTTATCCAAGTCGTAACACAACGAGGTGGGCTTGTTTAACCTCTGTGTGTGCTCATAGGAAAGAAAAACAAAAACAGCAACAAGTACACTTGCCTTTAATTTTCCCGAGAGCGGGCGGCGAGATCCGTGAGTTCGCCAGGGCCAAGACCCGTGCCAGTGGAACACAGATGCCTAGATGGACACAACACACACAGTTCGTTCTCTGCGGCGAATTAGCGATGCATGTACTTTTCGTGACGGGGAATGTCGGTGAAAGGTCACCTATTCGTGGTTTTTTTCTTTCTCGGACACGTCATTAGTTGCGCAATCGAAATTGACCCATGTGACGTAATCAGCATTCGATTGAGTGATGGTCGGCAGCAATTTGGCAGAAAGCAAACTTCGTGTTTTTGTCAGCTGCTGCATCTCCTTAATGTTTCCAGAGTTATTCTCTCGACCATCGTATTTCAAGTTTTTGACTCGGGTGCGTGCAGGACTTGAGGTGTGAGTGTGTCAGTGTGCAGCTCTGCGCTCCCCACTTTTATGAACCAGATTACGTAGCAATTAGCGATGTGTAAACAAATCACGCTTTTAAACAGGAAATGAACAGGCACGTAATGGTACTGGAACAGGTGCTGTTCAGATAGTCTTTTAGTTCTAATACATTGACACATATATCAAATAGGTTTCTTTCTATTTCGTGTGTATTTGAAACATTATTATTATTGGTACATATGTTGACGGATTCCGCCCTTTCATAAGGTAGACTTTAGAACTATACTTGATTAAGAAAGGTTCCTTTTTCTCACGAAAAGCCTAAAACTGCTGCACACAAATTTTTCCCTTTTTTAAATTAGCATAACAGATATGATCATAGATGATCACAAAATTATGTCAAACTCAGATCACATTTTTGCAACATTAATTATGCGTCTGTACTCTGTCTCTGTCTCTGTCTCTGTCTCTCTCTCTCTCTCTGTGTCTCTCTCTCTCTCTCTCTGTCTCTGTCTCTCTCTCTCTGTCTCTCTCCCCCCCTTACGTACGTCCGTCTTCCTAATTATGCGTCCATCCATCTGTGTATGTGTGTGTGTGTGTGTGTGTGTGTGTGTGTGTGTGTGTGTGTGTGTGTGTCTGACTGTCTGTCTGTCTGTCTGTGTGTGTGTGTGTGTGTGTGTGTGTGTGTGTGTGTGTGTGTGTGTGTGTGTGTGTGTCTGTCTGTCTGTCTGTCTGTCTGTCTCTCTGTCTGTCTGCCTGCCTGCCTGCCGGTCGGTCGGTCGGTCTGTCTGTCTGTCTGTCTGTCTGTCTGTCTGTCTGTCTGTCTGTCTGTCTGTCTGTCTGTCTGTCTGTCTGTCTGTCTGTCTGTCTGTCTGTCTGTCTGTCTGTCTGTCTGTCTGTCTGTCTGTCTCTCTGTCTGTCTGCCTGCCTGCCTGCCTGCCTGCCGGTCGGTCGGTCGGTCGGTCGGTCTGTCTGTCTGTCTGTCTGTCTGTCTGTCTGTCTGTCTGTCTGTCTGTCTGTCTGTCTGTCTGTCTGTCTGTCTGTCTGTCTGTCTTCTCTCCTTTAAATCAAGGCAACGCTGCTGCTGTCTTGTCTGGCCCAGTCTTCCTCTGCCTGACCTACTCTGCATCAAGGTCAGCCTGCAGTCAACTCTGCATCAAGGTCAGCCTGCAGTTAACTCTGCAGACGCGGGATTCTCTTTCTAATGTATGTGTCTATTTTGCTCATTTGGCATTTAACTATCGTCGTATTCACGTACGCCAGACACAAAAGGTAAAAATGAACGAAAAGATTCAAGATTTTACCTAATTACCGAGTGTTATCTTTTCCTACTAAGTTAATTATGTTTCCAGGTTTGGCCCGCTCGGAGACAAATCTTGACGCAACCTCCATACTGCTTTTACAACGTTGCATGTTGAAAAACTGCCCCACTGGCATTTACAAATGCAGGTCATCGGATCTCGCTGTGTTTATGTCATGAGATACAGACATTTCGCCGCTTTGCAAATTCCTCTTTTTCGTAAAGCGACGACGCAAGTGTCTAGTTTATTTTCTTACGAACAAAATTCGCGTGAATAAAGCGGACATAGCGAGACCAGTGCTGTTTGCGCAATCGATACGTCTGAAACAGTGGAACACGCGAGGCATGGATGCATAACGTCGACCACATGATTGGTCCAGTGAAGGGAAATCTTCATGGACTGACAGGCATGAGAAGTGGTCGTACATTGCTTCCGTGAGGTCATTTTCACGGCCTCGCATCGAACCCAGGCAAAGCTGGGCAAGGCCGCCACAGAATCCTGGATGTCGTCTTTTTTCGCGTCGGCATTTTTGAACGACCGTGTCACGATGTCGTCCGTGTGCCAGTGTGACGTGTTGCGCCACCTGGTGGGAAAGCAAATGATGGGGCTGCGTTCCCACGTTGCCCTACTCTAGACTGCACTGCCCAGATGCCCGTTCTCAGTGCTTAGCGCCAGCCCTGGACTGGGCCTCCACAGGCAGAGCGTGCAATGCATGCAATGCATGCAGATCGCCTTTGTACAACACACGGCCGGTTGGCCCCTCTTGCTGATGATTTTTCGAGGCCACCTCCAGTACCTCAGCCAAGGGCGGCCCCAAGCAGCCAAAACGGTCACCCGGAGGCATCAGATCTATCGTTGGACATCCCAACCTGTCTCTTGTCTGCAGAAAGTTAGTTAGGTCGCGTTCGGGCACCTTTTTGCTTGTGAGTGAGGTGGCGATAACAGCAACCACGCTTCCCGCTCTTTTCAAGAGGACGAGGTTGATATCTTGCCACAGCACGACACCAGCAAGACTACATTCTGCACCCATTATCCGCTGTGACTCGTCTTTATTATTTTCCTCCCACCCGAACTAGTAGGAAGTGAGCAAAATACTAGACACTGGAGGGGGAAATAGTGATGATATATACACCACGTGTCTGAGCTACAATTCTACTTTTTAGCCTTCACACAAGTTCGTGTAGATGTTGACCTTAGTTGTTGGAATCTTACTTGAAAAC
>JAWQFJ010022254.1:45000-51986 GCA_034096865.1 Theodoxus fluviatilis
TCCTCGTCTCCCTCTTCCTCATCATCGCGCGCTGATTATTTTTTGGATTCCTCCTTCCTCTAATGCAGTCGGTCATGGGGAGGCCTGGGAGGCTGGCGAGGCTGGGGTGAGAGTTGTGATGACTTCTCCAGAGCGAATTGCATGCATGCTTGCTCGCTGCCTAGCCAGGCTGGCCGGGCCAGGAGTTGCTTCAGCAGGGGCGTGGCGGTGGTGGTGGTGGTGGCACCGTGCAGCCCTGCTCGGCTACGGTCTGGGGGCGGCAGTCTGTGGCGTCTGTGACTCAAAGACCGGGCTGCCTTTCCAGCCTCCATGCGCTCTACCCCCTGCTGTGGTTGGAGCCCTGTTCCATGTACGCGCTCCGACGGTGCCCGTATGTCCGCTGGCTCCACGCGCGCGCTCTCACCCTCTCCCTCGCCCTCCTTGGTGTGTGCCCCCCACCCCCACCCCCCTTGGCCGGGCGAGCCCACAGCCAAACATAGCCAGCCCTGGCATAGCTGTTGCAGAGCATGCGGTAACTCTAGAGAACAGGCCACTCTCCACTCCAGTCAAGCAGACAGACGGCACAGCCGTTTTTTTTCCGCTACAGCTTTCCCGCCTTTTTTCCCTTTTGGCGCGCTCTTCTCGACCTCTCTGCCTCGGTGTGGCCCTTTGGAGTGTGGAGTGCTGATGTAGGTCTATAATTGACGAGTTTCGTAATCAACAGCCTATGGGCTCCTCCTGACTCGCTCTTAGTCCTTCCGTGATTCCCTCCAATTCCGCCTTCTCCAATTCACACCACGTCCTTTCTCACCTCCATCCTCTCCACGAGAAACGTAGGCCTACAATCTTTTCCCCTGCCCCTGACAGTCCCAGGACGCACTGCATCGTCTGGCTCGTGTGTACACACCACGCGTGAGCCGCGAGCAATCCCGCACGTGCATACACACGCGCACACATACTGTGCCTTACATACATAACATACGAACACCACTCGCGATCGCGCAGCATACGCATTGTGCATGCACACATACACCATGCACTACCTTGGAGCAAGCACTCGCATTAAGTTTTCCGACAAACTTCACTCGATTCTTTCTTTTCTTCCCTTTCTGTTCCGGCTGCCAGTTACACTTTCTTTTGGTTGTACCTCTTTCCCATTCATTCATTCCAGGTTGGCATCCTAACTCCGCCCATCCCCATTTCCCCATCCATCTCACCCCACTGCCTTTCCCCACCCCCACTTTACTGCCCCCCTTCCCCTTCCCCCAAGTCCCCCCACCCAACACCCACCTCACCACCCTCTCTCAGTCGCTTGCCCTGGTCTCACAACTGCCTCCATTTGCCACAGGAAACACTCTCCTCGAGCGAAAAAAAAACCAACAAAAAAACTGGCGGGCTTTTCGGGTGATTTCTTCCGAGTGGGTGTTGTAATTGGAATGCTAAGTGCTCTTTCTTTATTCTCTTCCATCTGTTACTCGCTTCCTGGACCTTTCTTCCCGAGGAAAAAATAAAAAATTGGAAACGCGGAGCCGACGGGGTTATTTACCGTTTTAAAAAGTTTTAATTTTGCACCAGTCCGGGGATATTTATTTTCCTCGACAGTTGACGTTTGAAGATTGCAACCACGCTGTTTGAAATAGGCCCATCCTTACCCATGATATGTGCCACACCATGACTTGTACCACACCATTACCTGTATCACACCATGACCTGTTCCACGCCATGAACAGTACCACACCATTAACAATATCACACCATGAACTGTACCACACCATGAACAGCACCTCACCAAGAACTGTACCACACCATGATCTGTACCACCTCATGACACCATGAGTAGTACCGCACCATGAACAGTACCACACCATGAACAGTACCACACCATGAACAATACCACACCACGACCCATACCACACCATATGTACCACCCATGATATGTACCACACCATGGCATGTACCACACCATGAACAGTACCACACCATGACCCATACCACACAATGATCCGTACCAGATCGTGGACAGTACCAAACCATGATATGTACCACACAATGACCTGTACCACACCGTGAACTGTACCACACCATGACCTGTACCACACCGTGAACTGTACCACACCATGACCTGTACCACACCGTGTACTGTACCACACCGTGAACTGTACCACACCATGACCTGTACCACACCATGACCTGTACCACACCGTGAACTGTACCACACCATGACCTGTACCACACCGTGTACTGTACCACACCGTGAACTGTACCACACCATGACCTGTACCACACCGTGAACTGTACCACACCATGACCTGTACCACACCATGACCTGTACCACACCGTGTACTGTACCACACTTTGAACTGTACCACACCGTGAACTGTACCACACCATGACCTGTACCACACCGTGTACTGTACCACACTGTGAACTGTACCACACAATAAACTGTACCACACCATGACCTGTACCACACCGTGAACTGTACCACACCTTGACCTGCACCACACCATGTTCTGTACCACACCGTGAACTGTACCACACCATGACCTGTACCACACCGTGAACTGTACCACACCATGACCTGTACCACACCATGACCTGTACCACACCGTGTACTGTACCACACCATGACCTGTACCACACCGTGAACTGTACCACACCATGACCTGTACCACACCGTGTACTGTACCACACCGTGAACTGTACCACACCATGACCTGTACCACACCGTGAACTGTACCACACCATGACCTGTACCACACCATGACCTGTACCACACCGTGTACTGTACCACACTGTGAACTGTACCACACCGTGAACTGTACCACACCATGACCTGTACCACACCGTGTACTGTACCACACTGTGAACTGTACCACACAATAAACTGTACCACACCATGACCTGTACCACACCGTGAACTGTACCACACCTTGACCTGCACCACACCTTGACCTGCACCACACCACGAACAGTACCACACCATGACCTGTACCACACAGTGAACTGTACCACACCGTGAACTGTACCACACCTTGACCTGTACCACACCTTGAACTGGACCACACCATAAACTGTACCACACCGTGAACTGTACCACACCATGACCTGTACCACACCATAAACTGTACCACACCGTGAACTGTACCACACCTTGATCTGTACCACACCATGACCTGTACCACACCATAAACTGTACACACCATGACCTGTACCACACCATGACCTGTACCACACCGTGAACTGTACCACACCATGACCTGTACCACACCGTGTACTGTACCACACCGTGAACTGTACCACACCATGACCTGTGCCACACCGTGAACTGTACCACACCATGACCTGTGCCACACAATAAACTGTACCACACCATGACCTGTACCACACCATGACCTGTACCACACCATGACCTGTACCACACCGTGAACTGTACCACACCATGACCTGTACCACACCATGACCTGTGCCACACCATAAACTGTACCACACCATGAACAGTACCACACCATGATCTTATCACACCATGACCTGTACCACACCAAGAACAGTACCACACCATGAACTGTACCACAGCGTGACCTTTACTACAATATGACATGTACCACACCGTGACCTGTACCACACCACGAACAGTACCACACCATGACCTTACCACACCATGAATTGTACCACACCATGAACAGTACCACACCACGAACAGTACCACACCATGACCTTACCACCCCACGAATTGTACCACACCATGAACAGTACCACGCCATGAACAGTACCGCACCATGACCTTACCACACAACGAACAGTACCACATCATGATCTGTACCCCACCATGAACAATACCACACCATGAACAGTACCACACCATGAACAGTACCACACCATGAACAGTACCACACTATGAACAGTACCACGCCATGAACAGTACCACGCCATGAACAGTACCGCACCATGACCTTACCACACAATGAACAGTACCACATCATGATCTGTACCCCACCATGAACAATACCACACCATGAACAGTACCACGCCATGAACAGTACTACACCATAAGCAGTACCACGCCATGAATTGTACCGCTCCAAAAACTCTAACACCAAAATCTCTACCACGCCAAATGTATCACACTAAAAACTATACCACACATTGAAATAAACCACACCATAAATTCTACCTCACCATAAACTGTCCCACACCAATGAACTGTACCACACGAATGTTTGTTCGAAACCACGGCCTATACGCTTACGTGTGGAATTTGCCTTTATACGAGGTGGAGCTTCTAGAAATACATGTGGACAGTAATGTTACATAGATGACCTTTCCATTATCTATAGAGCACCAATGGTATTTGCTTCGATTAATCCATCCACTTTCCTATCCATCGATGTATTTACGTGCACCATTTCTCCCACGCATCCACCAATTCATCCATCCTTCCTTCCGTTTATTATGCTCATCCATCCATCAGTGTGTTTGCTTATTCATGCATAAGTTCATGCATCCATCCACACGTCCATTTATTCATTCACCCTTCAAGACGACCAACCATCCACACGCTACCCACCCGTTCATCCGTTTACACGTCCACCCCCACCCCTATTCTCATACCATTCTCCACGCACCCACCCATCCATTCATTCGTCCACTCGTGCGTCCCTCCATCCATCAGTCCATCCATTAGCTTTCTAGTTTATACATTCACCCATTATTAATATGAATATGTCATGGGTCAGTTGTTACGTGCACATAGTCAGTTAAATGCTTATTTTTGTTTGCTTGCTTGCTTCGGTTGCTTTAGATTTTCTTCAGTGATTTCCACTTTAAATGGTCTTAATAGGAGAAAAAACCTGCATAAAAAGCATATTCATATATGATTCATAACATTTGCATACTTTGTCCTAAACAGGCACGATGATACTTTTGGGGGGTTTTTGTTCTGTTATTCCTGTCTTCATCAACTGCTTGGACATTCATTATTATTTCAGTGCCAGCGGGCATTACACTTCCGTTGCGCCAACTCTAGACCCGCAGGAACGGTGACAATGGGGAAATTAAGAGATTTCCCCCCAAGAAAACAAAACTAAAGCACATTACGGATAAAATGTGTTGCTGTTGCCAAAAATTACGTACCACTTTATTCCCTGTCTGAAAACTCTCTTGGAGCATGTTTCAGACACGAAATTGTATGCTGGAGTGCCCGTGCACTTGCCTGCCCATGTATACACTCGTATGCATTCGTATGTGCGTCCACGTGTGTGTATGTGTGCGTGTGTATGTGTGCGTGCGTTTGTTGTGAAGTACCAGTGAGGATTGATCAGATGCCCAGTGATCAGGGGGTAAAGTGTAAAGATGTTTGAGCATCGATCAATGGTGGAAAGTCGCTATATATAAAATCACACATTTATCTTTATCTTTTTACATGTACAAATATACACGTGAAGAATCCATCCTGTGGGGTTGGGGTAAAAGCGTATGACACCCTGCCATTTCTTACGCGGTTTATTTGAAACGAAATAAATGGGGAAGTCGCGATGACTTGAGGTTACTCTTACCCAGTTCTATAGTGATAAGCGTGATCAACGACCTTGTCATTGCCTACAAAAGCTGAGTGGATGTAAACCAACTCCATTTATCATTATCATCTTCTTCATCATCATCATCATCATCATCATCATCATCATCATCATCATCATCATCATCATCATCATCATCATCATCATCATCATCATCATCATCATCATCATCATCATCATCATCATCATCATCATCAATCATCATCATCATCATCATCATCATCATCATCATCATCAATCATCATCATCATCATCATCATCATCATCATCAATCATCATCATCATCATCATCATCATCATCATCATCATCATCATCATCATCATCATCATCATCATCATCATCATCACCATCATCACTCATCATCATCATCATCATCATCTATCCATCATCATCATCATCATCATCATCATCATCCTCATCATCTCATCATCATCATCATCATCATCATCATCATCATCATCATCATCATCATCATCATCATCATCATCATCATCATCAATCATCATCATCATCCATCATCATCATCATCATCATCATCATCATCATCATCAATCATCATCATCATCATCATCATCATCATCATCATCATCATCATCATCATCATCATCATCATCATCATCATCATCATCATCATCATCATCATCATCATCATCATCATCATCATCATCATCATCATCATCATAGCATCATCATCATCATCATCATCATCATCATCATCATCATCATCTATCATCATCATCAATCATCATCATCATCATCTCATCATCATCGATCATCATCATCATCATCATCATCATCGATCATCATCATCATCATCATCATCATCATCATCATCACATCATCATCATCAGCATCATCATCATCATCATCATCATCATCATCATCATCATCATCATCATCATCATCATCATCACCATCTCCTATCTCTTGCATCATACACATCTCATCCAATCATCATCATCATCACATCTCACTCATCACAATCTCAATCATCATTCAAATCATCATCATTCGAATCATCATCATCATCATTCGAATCATCATCATCATCATTCAAATCATCATCATCATTCAAATCATCATCATCATCATCGCATCATCATCATCACATCATCATCATCATCATATCATCATCATCTATCATCATCATCATCATCATCATCATCATCATCACCCCCAACCCCACCGACACCCACACCAACACCACCACCACCACACCACCACCACACCCACACACCACCAACACCACCCCAACACACTACCCCCAGCACGACGTATTGAATAATGCATGCACAACATACTATAATACAATCCTTCGTAGATCATCTTCCCGCCACCAAACAGCTACTAGGGATCGTCACCATCAGCCAATCGCTAGGAACTGAGCTGCCGCAGCCCACTTTAGTACTCGACTGTGTCCCCCAAAAAAA
>JAWQFJ010022255.1:2500-10820 GCA_034096865.1 Theodoxus fluviatilis
GTGTATGTGTGTGTCTGTATGTATGTGTGCTTTAGCTTATTTGCAGTGATCTTCACTAATAATGTGAAGTGTTGGGTGGAATTGTAAACAAATATACATGTTTACCTTTGAGGGAAATGGAGGCCCCCTTCCCCTTCTTTTTTTCTCCAAATGTACATATCAACTGCTGCTTCAACGTCTGTACTCACACATGTATAGAGTTAATGATGGAAAGAAAGGTTGATGCTCTGCACTTGTGTAAAAGACACAAAAAACCCAACTGTGTGCAACCTGATGCTCATGTTTCAATTTGCCTGGCAGGTCTTTGACATGTATGGCCACTGTTTTGGGTTAGTTGGTTATGCATTGTAGTAGGAGTGTGAACATCTCATATAAAGACCATGTCACCAATGAGGAAGTCAGCAACAGGATCAGGAGAGCATTTGGACAGTACGAAGACCTGCTCTCAATCGTGAAAAGCAGAAAGCTGAAGTGGTACGGTCACGTGTCAAGAGGCAGTTTGCTGGCCAAGACCATCCTGCAAGGTACCGTACCAGGTGGGAGAAGGAGAGGCAGGCAGAGAAAGAGGTGGGAAGACAACATCAAAGAGTGGACAGGCTTGACCTTTGCTGACTCACAGTGAGCCAGTGACAGAGGATAGAGATCGATGGAGGAAGATTGTCCAAAAGTCATCAGTGGTGCCTCAACAACCCATCTCGGGGTTAAGAGACTGAACTGAACTGAGGAGCAGTTGTAGTAATAGTAGCTGTTTTTGTATCATTATCGTATGGATCATCATCATCAACATCAACTTTCTCTGCGCAGATGTTCTGAGCCTGTCGGATGGCAATGTCTCCAAGATGGGAGTGCGTGAAGTCGCAGAGGGAGAGGACCATCTCAACCCTGCAGCCCCCATCACCAAGGTAACCACAAAGGCCACGCTGTCTCGTGTCCAGGGCCTCCTTGCATAGACATGAGGTCCTGTGAGGCATAGGCCGATGTCAACATGTGTCAAGAATCGCATACCTCCCTCATCAGCTGGAATGCTGCGATCTTAGTGTTTTCGGGGCCTGCTCCAGCGGCACCAGCACAGCCAGCCCTAAGCAGCATTTACATTGCCTTAGCATCTGCTTTCACCGTTTTGACACATGTTGACGCCGGCCTATTCTTTGCAAGATCTTGGCTTTCCTGTCGTCTATGCAGTGCGCCCATGAGCTCATTCTCGCTGTAGAGATGCTTTTCCAACTTCGGTTTTTGCCAACAATAGGATGGGCTGTTTCTTAAAGGTGCAGCATGAACTTTGCCTTCATGAGTCTCAGGTTCCAAAAATGGAGAATATGAAGAAATCAATAGTCTTTGATTTGCTTATTAACCCTATGTGTAAATGAGTATGAATATACGGGTATTAGGTGAGGGATCTCAGATCTTCGGCGCAGTCATTACTCCATGTGCCACGCTATAACACCAAGAGATCTGGGGAGAGAGCATTCTCGTATGCTGGACCAAAACTCTGGAACGATATTCCAGACAGAGTGAGGAAATCTCCTTCAATACAGACTTTCAAGTCACAGCTAAAAATTCTTTTATTCAGAGGGTGAACGTGTTGAGCGCCTTGAGCATGCCTTTGGGTGTGAGATTGGCGCTATATAAGAGCCAAAATACATACATACATACATACATTAGGTAAACATATACGATGCACCTTCCCCTCTGTGTGAGTGTTGGTTCAAAGTCTGTGACATGCCAAGGAAGGAAACAATTGTCTTAAAAGGAACTTCCTTGACACCATGTTTACTATTGATCTATAGATTAAAAAAAAAGAGTAAAGGTGTGGTTTTATATAGCGACTTACACCCTTTGTCTGGGTCTCAAACCGCTTTATACTTTACCCCCTGATCACTGGGCATCTTAATCAATCCTCACTGGTCCCTCACAACAAACATAGTGACAGACATTTAAGACGCACACAGTCAGGTATCAGCACCAACTCCGCTCCCTGGGGATGCTGGCGCTTGGCCGCATACAAGGGTTAATCACACTAGGTTTTTGCCAATATTTGCCCTCACAGGTACCCGGTTTTACTCCTGGGTGGGGAGAAGCAATGCGAGTTAAGCATCTTGCTCAAGGATGCAACTCTGGGAACCGCGCAGCTTCGAACGCCGTACCCACTGGCCGCAAGCGACTGTAGGTCCAGCACCCTAACCACTCGGCCACAGAGCCCCACGATCACCAGCTCCTGGCAGCCCCATATCCAGTAGTCTCCCCTCCTGCATGAGTGCATAGTCAGCTCCTCAATCTCTACTTGCCTATTGAAACCCTGACTTTTGACAGGCGGATTTCGGCAAGCAAGCTTCAGCGTTTGATTTTGTACGAGGCGCAGTGTCGTGGTTCAATCCCTGGGATGGAAGGAATCTGGATTAATAATTTATTGCTCAGTGTTTTTTTTCAATTTATGATATTTTGTAGTCATAAACTCTTTGTGAGTTGGAAGCATCACGAATGTTGTTCACGAGAGAGAGAGAGGGGGGGGAGAGATAGAGGAGAGAGAGAGAGAGAGAGAGAGAGAGAGAGAGAGAGAGAGAGAGAGAGAGAGGGGGGGGGGAAACGAGAGAGAGAGAGAGAGAGAGAGAGAGAGAGAGAGAGAGAGAGAGAGAGATGTAAATGCATGGTTGTTGTAGTACTTGTGGATTTTGAGATCTACTCAAGACAGAGAGACTGAATGGTTTCTTCATTAATGGATGTCCACAAGTGTAGCAAATGGCTGGAAACTTTGGCTACTGTGGAGGCCTGTTGCAGTAGCTTTAGTAGTGATTTTCTTTTCTTGTGTGCTGTAATTGTTTTTGTTCTCGATTTATGGAATCATTTCTTTATTTATGCATTCATTTGTTTGCTTGACTTTGCAGACTCCTTCTGCCAAACTGGCTCATGCAGGTCATATTCTTCGAACAGTCCTCCTGACCGTAGCCCCACACATGATACGGGACAGGAAGTACCATCTGCGCACTTATCGGCGCTGTCTGGTGGGCTCTGAGATGGTGGACTGGCTTACGCAGCAGAGCACCCTGGTGCTGTCTCGCAACCAGGCTGTGGGCATGTGGCAAGCTTTGCTGGAAGAAAACGTCATTGTGCATGGTCAGTACAAGCGTACCACACAGGTAAAGCTAGGGGTTTGGTGTAGCCATTTATCTCTCCCCCCATATTATTTGGTCACCTGATTTTCCTGGAATCCCTTCCACTGAAAGGCCACACTAGTAGACTCCTCCGAGGAAAGAGGTGTGATGTTGGTCGTTTAATTCACAGTGACTCCCACACAGAATGACAACTAAACTATTACATGCTTGCTAGCTCACATATATATGCAATCTTGGATTGTTATTCTGCCCCCAGAATGACAATAAAGTGTGAATAATTGACAAACTGGTGTACACAAGGCACTTTCAGCTGAACCGGTTATGATAAATATCATATTTGCAGCGGTCATCAGTCTATTTGGCTCTGTTTTGAGCATTAATGCCTATGTAAAAACAGCCAATCAGATGTTGTGGCCCGCCAGTGGAGCAGGGCCCACACCCTTTTCCTAGGACAAGTCCACTAGTGTGGCCCATCAGAGGAAGGGATCCCATTTTACTTTCTTCTTTTGGGATCAATTTTGCTTTGGCTCCTCATGACAAATACAGAGTCGGACATAAAGTTTGCACTGACAGCCTCCTGTCCTATCTCCATTTCTGTTGGAGTCTTTTAACTCAAAGCCAGCTGGAAGCTGCATCAAGTGTTAATCACACAGAGTGCCGTTATGACCTTCACAAGTGTCCAGGTTGACTCCTGGATGGGAATACTCATTGTAAATGAAGCACTTTGTCCAGAGATGCAACTTAAAAATGTGTTGTCATGTCATGTCCTTGTGCTGTGCAATAATGTGTTGTCATGTCATGTCTTTGCACTGTGCAATAGTGTGTCATGTCATGTCCTTGCACTGTGCAATAGTGTGTCATGTCATGTCATGTCCTTGTGCTGTGCAATAATGTGTTGTCATGTCATGTCTTTGCACTGTGCAATAGTGTGTCATGTCATGTACTTGCACTGTGCAATAGTGTGTCATGTCATGTCATGTCCTTGTGCTGTGCAATAATGTGTTGTCATGTCATGTCTTTGCACTGTGCAATAGTGTGTCATGTCATGTACTTGCACTGTGCAATAGTGTGTCATGTCATGTCCTTGCACTTTGCAGTGATATGTTGTGTCATGTCATGTCTTTGTAATGTGCAATAAAGTGTTCTGTCTCATCATGTCCTTGCTCTGTGCAGTGATATGTTGTGTCTTGTCATGTTCTTGCACTGTGCAGTGATATGTTGTCTAGTTATGTCCTTGCAATGTGTAGTGATATGTTGTGTCATGTCATGTCCTTGCACTGTGCAGTGATATGTTGTGTCATGTCATGTTCTTGCACTGTGCAGTGATATGTTGTGTCTTGTCATGTTCTTGCACTGTGCAGTGATATGTTGTCTTGTTATGTCCTTGCAATGTGTAGTGATATGTTGTGTCATGTCATGTCCTTGCACTGTGTAGTGATATGTTGTGTCTTGTCATGTTCTTGCACTGTGCAGTGATATGTTGTGTCTTGTCATGTTCTTGCACTGTGCAGTGATATGTTGTCTTGTTATGTCCTTGCAATGTGCAATAAAGTGTTGTGTCTCATCATGTCCTTGCTATGTGCAGTGATATGTTGTGTCATGTCATGTCCTTGCTGTGCAGTGATACGTTTTGTCTTGTCATGTCCTTGCACTGTGCAGTGATATGTTGTGTCATGTCATGTCCTTGCACTTTGCAGTGATATGTTTTGTCTTGTCATGTCCTTGCACTGTGCAGTGATATGTTTTGTCATGTCATGTCCTTGCTCTGTGCAGTGATATGTTTTGTCTTGTCATGTCCTTGCACTGTGCAGTGATATGTTGTGTCTTGTCATGTCCTTGCACTGTGCAGTGATATGTTGTGTCATGTCATGTCCTTGCACTGTGCAGTGATATGTTTTGTCTTGTCATGTCCTTGCAATATGCAGTGATATGTTTTGTCTTGTCATGTCCTTGCACTGTGCAGTGATATGTTGTGTCATGTCATGTCCTTGCACTGTGCAAAAAAGTGTTGTATCATGTCATGTCCTTGCACTGTGCAGTGATATGTTGTGTCATGTCATGTCCTTGCAATATGCAGTGATACGTTTTGTCTTGTCATGTCCTTGCACTGTGCAGTGATATGTTGTGTCATGTCATGTCCTTGCACTGTGCAAAAAAGTGTTGTATCATGTCATGTCCTTGCACTGTGGAGTGATATGTTGTCTTGTTATTACCTTGCAATGTGCAGTGATATGTAGTGTCATGTCATGTCCATGAAATGTGCAAAAAAGTGTTGTATCATGTCATGTCCTTGCACTGTGCAATGATGTGTTGTGTCTTGTCATGTCCTTGCACTGTGTAGTGAAGTGTTGTATCATGCCATGTCCTTGCACTGTGCAATGATGTGTTGTGTCTTGTCATGTCCTTGCACTGTGCAATGATGTGTTGTGTCTTGTCATGTCCTTGCACTGTGCAATGATGTGTTGTGTCTTGTCATGTCCTTGCACTGTGCAGTGAAGTGTTGTATCATGCCATGTCCTTGCAATGTGCGAAAAAGTGTTGTCATGTCATGTCCTTGCACTGTGCAAAAAAGTGTCGTGTCATGTCATGTCCTTGCAATGGGCAAAAAAGTGTTGTGTCATGTCATGTCCTTGCACTGTGCAGTGAAGTGTTGTATCATGTCGTGTCCTTGCAGTGTGCCACAACCACCAGTTCAAGGACAAATACCTGTTCTACCGATTCTTGGAGGACGACCAGGGCATGGGAAGCACACCTTCTCCATTGGTGCGGCGCCAGGCAGAGGAGGAGCTTGCAGACACCATCACTCTGCTTGCACAGATTGGACCTGATGCCATGATGCGCATGATACTGCGAAAATTGTGAGCAGAAGAATAGTAATGATGATGATGATGAGGATATTATTTCCAGGAGGAAGATGAAACTGGGCAGTCATATCTTAAAATATCTCATCATGTCATGATCATGATAATTGACAGAAGATGATGAGATGAAGAAGAAAGGCACATTTAATGTGTGTGTGTGTGTGTGTGTGTGTGTGTGTGTGTGTGTGTGTGTGTGTGTTTGTGTGTGTGTGTGTGTGTGTGCAAGTTTTCTTGGAAACCATTGTAAAGATGCAGTTGGGAAGAGTTGTGCTGCAAAATCATTAGTAGCAGTCTATTTTGTTCTTTTTAAATGTTTCCTCAGACCAGAGGAGCGAACCCCAGAAGACCTGGAGACCATCTATGAAGAGTTGCTGCACATCAAAGCCTTGTCCCATCTGTCCACCATGGTCAAGCGAGAGCTGGCCAGTGTGCTGGTCTTTGAGTCGCATCAGAAGGCTGGCACTGTGTGTGAGTCCCCTGCTTCCTGCTCTGCTGCCAAAGCAAGACCATGCAACACATGGCAACACATTGCAATACATGGCAACACATTGCAGCACAATGCAACACATTGCAACACATTGCAACACATGGCAACACATGGCAACACATGGCAACACATTGCAACACAATGCAACACATTGCAACACATTGCAATACATGGCAACACATTGCAACACAATGCAACACATTGCAACACATTGCAATACATGGCAACACAATGCAATACATTGCAGCACAATGCAACACATTGCAACACATGGCAACACATGGCAACACATTGCAACACAATGCAACACATTGCAACACAGTGAAATGCAATGCATCACATTGCAACAAGATGCAACACATGGCAACACAATGCAACACATTGCAACACAATGCAACACAATGCAATGCAACACATTGCAATGCAATGCAACACAATGCAACACACTGCAATGCAAAGCAATGCAGCACAGCATAGTTCCTCTCAACACCACAATACTCCGTGTGACACAACACATCACAACAGAATGCAACGCAACACAATGCAAGGTTACATTGATAGAGCTTCTTTCAGCAAGTATGACCCATCACAATGAAGAGCGTCTGTAGGTATCTCATGGATGTGCCAAGTCTCAATGTTCGATATGCTTTTAATGCTCGTTTCAATGGCAACATTCATTTGAAATTATGACTGAAGGTACACAGGCTGCACTGTGCAGACCTCCAGAAAACATTGTCAACAACAGCGAGGCTCTGGAGGTCATGAACAGCTGTGAATTGTTGGGTGTTACCATCTCTTCCAAGTTCACTCAGGCACCGTCACGTTTACTCTTCAGAAAGATCCCAACTAGCCGGAAAGATGCCTTTGCTGCGCATGGTTTAAATGACATGTTCAAGTGCCTCCACAATTCCTATCTGAACATATTTTACTCCTTTCTGAATGGGAATGCAAGGCTAGCAGTACACTTCTAAAAAATATGCAAATTTAGTATCTTTGCAGCTTCAAGCATCATACCTGATCATCTTTGAATGGCTGGCAGGCAAAACTTCAACAGTGGCTTGAAGCCCCATGCAGTTGATAAATAAAGACTTTGTTATATGTGCGTGTGCTTCTCTAAGTGTGTGTCCTGTTTTTCCACACCAGTGTTCAACCAGGGTGACGAGGGCAAGTCCTGGTACATCATTCTCAAGGGCTCGGTCAATGTGGTCATCTATGGGAAGGTCAGTTCAGAATGCTGTGGAACCCTGCTATTCTCTGCTTTGCCATTCATGGGTTCATGTGTTTGCAGATTTTAGGGGGGAAATAATTTCTAAAAATCACAGGAGGATAGATAACCCCTGCATTTTTCATGTCAGAAGTTGTTTGCTAGTGATTCATAGTACTTTTATTGCATGTTTCCAATGAATAATGCTGTTCTGTATTGTAATGCCATGCAGTTGATATAGGTATGTGTTCTGCAGAACAGGAAACATGCATTCTACAGTATAACAACAAATACCCCACTCATTCTGCACCCAGTAAAACTTGTAAAATGCTGTATTCAGGTATCTGCAAGTTCTTGTGTGTTTTTTTTCAGAATATATATCTGCATAACTTTGCCTGAAAATACATTTACTGGTCTCATAGAGAATCTATTGGTAATGGGAATAATTTAAACAGTAAAAATTGTGGTTATGGGGAGTAGGTCTGGTCTCTATCCTTCACTTCATGTGCTACTCAAGTCTAAGTGCCTATCCTTCACTTCATGTGCTACTCAAGTCTATGTGCCTATCCTTCACTTCATGTGCTACTGAAGTCTATGTGCCTATCCTTCACTTCATGTGCTACTCAAGTCTATGTGCCTATCCTTCACTTCATGTGCT
>JAWQFJ010022256.1:0-5000 GCA_034096865.1 Theodoxus fluviatilis
CCAAATGCTGTTTTGTGAACGTAGGAAAAGAGTTTGACTCGATTAGGCTCTCACATCTATTGACTATGGAGGGAGGTGCTTCGGAGTGTACGAAATCCATTATCCTGAAAATTCTACTCGCAAATGACGTCACGTTATACGACGTCAAATGATGACGTCACAGATTTTGCAAAATGGAGTCTGTTGAATTGTTTTCATTGAAACACCAAAATGTAAAAAAGTCACTTTCTTTTAAAACCTCGATTCTGAAAATTTGATAATATTGAATGGGACCTAACTTCCAGTCAGTGTGCAAAATCTCAAGGAAATCCGTCCAGTAGTTTTTGAGATATAGGCCGTGGAGACGGGACAGACAGACAGACAGACAGACACACACACAGACAGACTAATAAAGTCTGTAGGACCTCCAGTAAACCTGGAGGGATAAATGTGGGAGACAGCGTTATTAGACCCGACTGACTATATCCGAATGCGATCAGTCCTTGCTTGCGTCTCACGACATTTTCTCGTCTATAACGCCAGTGAGAGCTACATGACATATTGTTAGGTCTTCCTGGCGAACTGATTATCTGCTTTTCATGTTATTGCTTTCCGTTGCTCCATCCACTGAAATTGGATGGTTTTGCCATCAGTTTCTTTGCTCTGGTCTTATTCCCCAGTTTCAAGCACAGACGGATGGCATTTGATCTCCCATTGCGTGCAAGCATTCAACAATATCGCAAAGTAACGAAGCGCAAAAATTTCGTTAATGCCTCGTCCCTTGTCTTTATTTTACATCTTGTTTTCTCAACAATAATTCTTAATTGTACAGATTCATTAATTCCCAATTTAGAGGAATTACATTTCTTTCTTTGGTGATTAAAAAAGTTGGTCCCCAACCCTAAAGGTCAATGAAGGACAGCATGTATGCACATGATAGCACGGGCGTACTCTTGAACCTAAGTCACGTGGGCCTTGGAAGTAAACACGGGCCTCACACAGGAACATTAATCATCTAAATAATCGATACGCCAGCCCTCATCCCCTGACACGTACTGGTTTGAACTTTCCCTAGAAAATGCATGCAATCGCACACACACACAGGAACAGGCTAAAATAATGCGTGCGGATCCCTTGTATTTCCAGATACAGCCATGACCCCGAAGCACACCAGGTATCGATGGCCAACGCCCCAGAGCAAACGACTTGTATTGAGGCCATAAGGATGAAACTTGCCTCCAGGAAGGCCGGCGTCACAGCCGTCATAAGCAATGCTGTGAACGAGGTACACACTCCGATGGCTTCTCAGATTCTTTGCAGGTGTTCCTTCTGGCTGGCCTCTAGATCCCGATGGGCCTTTCAGACCACAACAACCAAGATTCAGACCACATCATCATCAACCAAGATCAACCAAGATACTTCAAACTGTAGTTGGGTTACATATTAAACAATAAATAATGACGTCAGTAGGTATGGAAAGAACGTATTTTTTTAATTGTGCAAATTGTGTAGAGGTGTCGGTAACATGTTTTCTATTGTCACCACTGCTGGCATCATCACACTAAAAGAGAGTAGAGTCCGTCGTCGTGGTGGTTTTGGTTCACCTCAATCAATAGGCGTCATGGTATTCTATTCCAAGCACTTGCTTTGCCCTCTGTACCTCGTGTTCGTCTCTCGAACGGCTCCGTTTTGTCTCGGAGACGTCTAATCTTCCTCTGTCGCGGTTGGGGTAGGTGGAAGGTGGTTCGACCCCCAACCGGATAGTTAAAAAAATATAAAATAAGGGAAATTCCTTCCTCAGTCACTAATCACATTTAAAGACAAAGACGCAA
This sequence comes from Theodoxus fluviatilis, assembly GCA_034096865.1. NCBI lineage: Eukaryota > Metazoa > Mollusca > Gastropoda > Cycloneritida > Neritidae > Theodoxus > Theodoxus fluviatilis. The sequence continues at coordinate 1,812 of JAWQFJ010022256.1, forward strand.
CAAACCGAATCCGACGTAAAAAACAACCAATTACATAGACATCTTTCAAACAAAACTCTCACTAACTGAACATACAAATGAAAATGAAAAGAAACAAAAACAATTATCCACATAAAAACATTTAAAAACCGCCCAGCGGGCTTAACATTAACAGTTCTTAGTCCCAATTACCCCTTCCTTTTCAATCTCTCTCCTATTTATATGTATTGCCGACCGCTAACACACCAATTATGCACAAAAACCCGTTACGCACGAGCCGCTGCAGAACGATAAAAAACACGTGCAAAAGTTCTGAAAATGTGTAGTCAGCAAGTGCTGACTGCGCATAACGCTTAGAGGCGCATCGCCACAGAGACAACATTCTCCATAATTTCTTAAAGTTAAAAAATATTACACCGAGTCGTGACAGTCTCGAATCACAGAGTTGCATCCTTGAGCAAGGTGCTTTATTCATATTGTTTCTCCCCACCCAGGAGTAAAACGGGCACCTGTGAGGGATGAGATGGAAAACTGTGAAAGCTAACTTTGGCGCGTTCATTCGTAGACTGCTGGCTTCATGCTCCCCGCAGAGTTGAGATGGAGTGAGAAATTGAGTAGCCCAGGGGGTAAACGTGTGCGGTTTGAGCAACAACCAATGGGTGGAAAGTCACAATACAAAAAGAGCACTTTTACCTTGTTCATACGTGATTTGCCTTTGGCACAATTGCTATTGATGCTGCTGCAGCTGCACCGCCTACAAGTGAAGTCTTCTTGTTTCATGCCATGTCTTCTGTTTCCATCGCGGCGAACGTTCCGGCCAGGCTGGGTTCCCATTGGCTTTACCCATTCTCTCCTTCCTAGTCGGTGTTGTTGCTTTGAACTTGCTGCACGCCTGGTTTATCAGGGTAGGTGAAGTGACCTCCTTGTCATTCCTGCACTCGACCTGTTGCAGCCTGAGCGTGTCTTCAGCTCCAGCTCCTCCATCAATCACGATCAGGCCGACGTGAGGGAAGCGACGGATGTCCAGCGGGAAGGAGCGAAGGAAGAAGAAAAGGAGGCTTCTAGCAGCGGTCCTCCTCGCGTTTCAGATGTGCCTTTTGGTAAGAATTCTCACACAAAAATTGTACACCTCCAGACAAAGCTCATGATGATTTATGTGCGCCCCCGAGTGATGGAAGAATGACAACCACCTTTCACTCTCCGAAAGTTATATTTGCCATCCCCTTCATCCCATCCAAAAATATTGAACAGGTCACCGAGGAGATCCATAAATTACTCATATCTTTCCGAGTCACCTTGACGTCAGCAAAAGGGCTTTTAAAAATGGCTGCCAGTGTCTTCCGTGTGGAGCCCCCATCCGCAGTTTTTGCCTCCATGTGGAGCCCCCACCCAAAGCGTGGCAGAGTGGTCTCCGTAGAGAGCCCTCACCCCCAGTGTTGCCTCCATAGAGAGCCCTCACCCACAGTGTTACCTCCATAAAGAGCCCCCACCCACAGCGTGGCCTCCGAAGAGAGCCCCAACCACAGTGTGGTCTCCAAAGAGAGCCCCCACCCACAGCGTTGCCTCCGTACAGAGCCCCCACCCACAGCGTGGTCTTCATAGAGAGCCCCCACCCACAGCGTGGCCTCCGTACAGAGCCCCCACCCACAGTGTTACCTCCATAGAGAGCCCCCACCCACAGCGTGGTCTTCATAGAGAGCCCCTACCCACAGTGTTACCTCCACAGAGAGCCCCCACCCACAGTGTTACCTCCATAGAGAGCCCCCACCCACAGTGTTACCTCCATAGAGAGCCCCCACCCACAGTGTTACCTCTATAGAGAGCCCCTACACACAGTGTTACCTCCATAGAGAGCCCCCACCCACAGTGTTACCTCCATAGAGAGCCCCCACCCACAGTGTTACCTCCATAGAGAGCCCCCACCCACAGCGTGGTCTCCATAGAGAGCCCACACCCTCAGTGTTACCTCCATAGAGAGCCCCCACCCACAGTGTTACCTCCATAGAGAGCCCCCACCCACAGCGTGGTCTCCATAGAGAGCCCACACCCACAGTGTTACCTCCATAGAGAGCCCCCACCCACAGCGTGGTCTCCATAGAGAGCCCACACCCACAGTGTTACCTCCATAGAGAGCCCCACCCACAGTGTTACCTCCATAGAGAGCCCCCACCCACAGCGTGGTCTCCATAGAGAGCCCACACCCACAGTGTTACCTCCATAGAGAGCCCCCACCCACAACGTGGCCTCCATAGAGAGCCCCCACCCACAGCGTGGTCTCCGTAGAGAGCCCCCACCCACAGTGTTACCTCCATAGAGAGCCCCCACCCACAGTGTTACCTCCATAGAGAGCCCCCACCCACACGTGGTTCTCCATAGAGACCCCCACCCACAGCGTGATCTCCATAGAGAGCCCCCACCCACAGCGTTATCTCCGTAGAGAGCCCCCACCCACAGTGATATCTCCGTAGAGAGCCTCCACCCACAGTGTGATCTCCGTAGAGAGCCCCCACCACAGTGTTATCTCCGTAGAGAGCCCCCACCCACAGTGATATCTCCGTAGAGAGCCCCCACCCACAGTGATATCTCCGTAGAGAGCCCCCACCCACAGTGATATCTCCGTAGAGAGCCCCCACCCACAGTGTTATCTCCCTAGAGAGCCCCCACCCACAGTGTTATCTCCTTAGAGAGCCCCCACCCACAGTGTGGCCTCCGTAGAGAGCCCCCACCCACAGTGTTATCTCCGTAGAGAGCCCCCACCCACAGTGTGGTCTCCATTGAGAGCCCACACCCACAGCGTGGACTCCGCAGAGAGCCCCACCCACAGCGTGATCTCCGTAGAGAGCCCCCACCCACAGTGTTATCTCCCTAGAGAGCCCCCACCCACAGTGTTATCTCCCTAGAGAGCTCCCACCCACAGTGTTATCTCCCTAGAGAGCCCACACCCACAGTGTTATCTCATTAGAGAGCCCCTACTCACAGTGTTATCTCTCTAGAGAGCCCCCACCCACAGTGTGGCCTCCGTAGAGAGCCCCTACCCACAGTGTTATCTCCCTAGAGAGCTCCCACCCACAGTGTTATCTCCCTAGAGAGCCCCCACCCACATTGTTATCTCATTAGAGAGCCCCCACCCACAGTGTTATCTCCCTAGAGAGCCCCCACCCACAGTGTTATCTCATTAGAGAGCCCCCACCCACAGTGTTATCTCCGTAG
>JAWQFJ010022256.1:10000-23315 GCA_034096865.1 Theodoxus fluviatilis
GAACTTCCTTTGCTTCGATCTTGGGCCAGTCCCAGTTGGCATGAGTAAACACAACGGACTCCGCGCAGCTCGATGACTCGCATTCAACCTGTGCTGCATTGATAAATCCCTCATTAGCTGGTCTGCTGTGGTCTTTGTGCTTTCGTGATCTGCTACAGTAGCACTCGCACAGCCGACCCCGAGCAGCCTCTGTGTGCCGCCGGCAGGAATCCTGCGGTTCAACTTACAGAAAACGTCAAGCCCATCAGGCAGTATGGGTCGAGTTGATTGTCATTATAGGCTTCGCCAAACTGGATTTGTCAAACACGACCCCAAAAAATGTTAGCTTCCCGCGGCGCTCTCCCATTTCATTGATGAAGCAGTTCTAGTGACATCAATCCCCACTTGTGTCTCATGCGATGCAAACTAGATATGACAGTCTCGATTTCTAGGGCGATGGCATCCGACTTTTCTGTGGACTGTGGAATGGGTCTGCAGGGTCTGTCTGGAAGGGAACAAACAAAGACAGACAGTGCCACTAGTCAAGAGGTCAGAGGGCACGCTCGCAGTTGCTGGCTGCACGTGATAGCGGCGCTGGAAGCAGGCGGAGCACACGGTTGGCACACGGGCTGAAGCAAACGTGACACCGTTCAAGGCCTGGGCCTTGCTGACGCCGACATTTCCCTCCTTCCAGGAAGCATGACGCTCTGCAAGCGAGAGCACGTCGTTGTATGCGGCCTCGTGCTGCTGCCTGAAGCTCGGACGGTCTGACATCATGCCACTTGAGGGCTCCCCGTGATGTCGACCTTGCAGCCCTTCGTGCAGCACCTCGCGTCCTTCCTCCTTGCGCAAGCTCATCGAGGAGCAGTAGCGTGTAAAAGCGACCCTCTTCTGTTTGGATGACGTCACCCGTCCAGCCTGGCCAGGACTCCAGACGCCTTTGCGTGCGCTAACAGCTCCACCACCTTGAAAGGGCCAAAGGACAATACCCTGTATGAAGGTTGGGTTCCAGTTAAAGAGGGAGCGATGGTTTCCCTCATACGTCATCCTCACACCCTCTCTCTCTCTTTAATCCTTTCCGTGTATTTGATTCACACTATTGATATCGACACCAATTTAATGAGATTTTAAAGATTTTCTTTTAACATCCAGCCCGCATACAGACATTCTCCAGAAAACTTTCATCTTCCCCTCTCCCAGCACTTCCCCTCCCCCTACCGGGTTTAAAAAAAATATATTCTGTGTACTACTGATGGATTTGATTTTTCTATTGTTGATATAAGTGTCCGTATTAAAGCTTGAAGAGATGTCCAGGCCTCAAGCAGATCACTCACAGTAAAGCTCGAGACAGTGACCACTACGTCTTGGCATTGCGTCTGCAGAATTAAGAAGTATTGTTGAGAGAAAAAAGAGTAAAATAAAGGGAAGGGACTAGGCATTAATGACATTTTTGAGCTTCATTACTTTGCGATATTGTTGAATGCTTGCATGCAATGGCAGATCAAATTCCATCCGTCTGTGCTCGAAACTGGGGAATAAGACCACAGCAAAGAAACTGATGGCAAAATAATCCAATTTCAGTGGATGGAACAGCGGAAAGCAATAACATGAAAAGCAGATAATCAATTCACCAGGAAGACCTAACAAGATGTAATGTAGCTTTTACTGGCATTATAGACGAGAAAATGTCGTGAGATGCAAGCAAGGACGATCGCATGCGATTATAGTCAGTCGGGTCGAATAACGCCGATTGTCTCCCACATTGATCACGCCAAAACACTGTTTCATGCAGAACGCCAAGCGAGTTCCCTTCACAGGACGAGAGCAGGGAAGGAAACTATGTTTTATGCGAAAACCAGATTGGCACACGATATTCATTATTCAGAAGCTGAAAAAGGGGACGTGACGTCCGAGTTCCAGCGCCCTGAAGAAGGCTGGATTTCAATGGAACATCGTTGATTTTGAATGACCTGGGTTTTAGAGACTCTCCACGATACCAACTTGATATGTTGTTCTTTTGTGTCCTGTCATGTGCTTAGTTCTTATTGTATTTATTAAAACTGATGGAAGACTGGCTTAGTTACGAATAACTGACAACATAAACCTGCCACGATGCGTATTCGGTTTCGGTGACTAAGGATATATGTAAATCATACTAGTCTTGACGCTGACATCTGAGATGTTCAAGCACTAGCTAGGTTAAGATGTCCAACACCGTCTTTCGCGTATTTCACCGCGAACATTATTAGCTTTGTGGCCCGAAAAGCGTCTTTTTGTTACACTTGCCCGCTCTTGCTTGCGTCGTATGCAATGAGCCGTAGAGTGCTTGCCCGCTCTCGCTTGCGTCATATGCAGTGAGCCGTACAGCGCTTGCCCGCTCTTGCTTGCGTCGTATGCAGTGAGCCGTAGACCGCTTGCCCGCTCTTGCTTGCGTCGTATGCAGTGAGCCGTAGACCGCTCGGCCGCTCTTGCTTGCGTCGTATGCAGTGAGTCGTACAGCGCTTGCCCGCTCTTGCTTGCGTCGTATGCAGTGAGCCGTACAGCGCTTGCCCGCTCTTGCTTGCGTCGTATGCAGTGAGCCGTACAGCGCTTGCCCGCCCTTGCTTGCGTCGTACGCAGTGAGCCGTAGACCGCTCGCCCGCTCTTGCTTGCGTCGTATGCAGTGAGTCGTACAGCGCGTGCCCGCTCTTGCTTGCGTCGTGTCAGTGAGCCGTAGACCACTCGCCCGATCTTGCTTGCGTCATATGCACTGAGCCGTAGAGTGCGTGCCCGCTCTTGCTTGCGTCGTATGCAGTGAGCCATAGACCGCTCGCCCGCTCTTGCTTGCGTCGCATGCAGTGAGCCATAGACCGCTCGCCCGCTCTTGCTTGCGTCGCATGCACTGAGCCGTACAGCGCTCGCCCGCTCTTGCTTGCGTCGAATGCAGTGAGCCATAGACCGCTCGCCCGCTCTTGCTTGCGTCGCATGCAGTGAGCAATAGACCGCTCGCCCGCTCTTGCTTGCGTCGCATGCACTGAGCCGTTCAGCGCTCGCCCGCTCTTGCTTGCGTCGAATGCAGTGAGCCATAGACCGCTTGCCCGCTCTTGCTTGCGTCGCATGCACTGAGCCGTACAGCGCTCGCCCGCTCTTGCTTGCGTAGTATGCACTGAGCCGTACAGTGCTCGCCCGCTCTTGCTTGCGTGGTATGCACTGAGCCGTACAGTGCTCGCCCGCTCTTGCTTGCGTCGAATGCAGTGAGCCATAGAACGCTCGCCCGCTCTTGCTTGCGTCGCATGCACTGAGCCGTACAGCGCTCGCCCGCTCTTGCTTGCGTCGTATGCAGTGAGCCGTACAGCGCTCGCCCGCTCTTGCTTGCGTCGTATGCACTGAGCCGTAGGCCGCTCGCCCGCTCTTGCTTGCGTCGTATGCAGTGAGTCGTACAGCGCTTGCCCGCTCTTGCTTGCGTCGTATGCAGTGAGCCGTAGACCGCTTGCCCGCTCTTGCTTGCGTCGTATGCAGTGAGCCGTAGACCGCTCGCCCGCTCTTGCTTGCGTCGTATGCAGTGAGTCGTACAGCGCTTGCCTGCTCTTGCTTAGGTCGTATGCACTGAGCCGTAGACCGCTCGCCCGCTCTTGCTTGAGTCGTATGCAGTGAGCCGTAGACCGCTCGCCCGCTCTTGCTTGCGTCGTATGCAGTGAGCCGTACAGCGCTCGCCCGCTCTTGCTTGCGTCGTATGCAGTGAGCCGTAGACCGCTCGCCCGCTCTTGCTTGCGTCGTATGCAGTGAGTCGTACAGCGCTTGCCCGCTCTTGCTTGCGTCGTATGCAGTGAGCCGTACAGCGCTTGCCCGCTCTTGCTTGCGTCGTATGCAGTGAGCCGTACAGCGCTCGCCCGCTCTTCCTTGCGTCGTCTGCACTGAGCCGTAGAGTGCTTGCCCGCTCTTGCTTGCGTCGTAAGCAGTGAGCCATAGATCGCTCGCCCGCTCTTGCTTGCGTCGTATGCAGTGAGCCGCAGATCGCTCGCCCGATCTTGCTTGAGTCGTATGCACTGAGCAGTAGAGTGCTCGCCCGATCTTGCTTGAGCAGTAGAGCGCTCGCCCGATCTTGCTTGCGTCGTATGCACTGAGCAGTAGAGCGTTCGCCCGATCTTGCTTGCGTCGTATGCACTGAGCAGTAGAGCGCTCGCCCGATCTTGCTTGCGTCGTATGCACTGAGCAGTACAGCGCTCGCCCGATCTTGCTTGCGTCGTATGCAGTGAGCCGAAGACCGCTTGCCCGATCTTGCTTGCGTCGTATGCAGTGAGTCGTACAGCGCTCGCCCGATCTTGCTTGCGTCGTATGCACTGAGTGGTAGAGCGCTCGCCCGCTCTTGCTTGCGTCGTATGCAGTGAACCGTAGACCGCTCGCCCTCTCTTGCTTGCGTTGTATGCAGTGAGTCGTAAAGCGCTTGCCCGCTCTTGCTTGCGTCGTATGCGGTGAGCCGTACAGCGCTTGCCCGCTCTTGCTTGCGGCGTATGCAGTGAGCCGTACAGCGCTTGCCCGCTCTTGCTTGCGTCGAATGCAGTGAGCCATAGACCGCTCGCTCGCTCTTGCTTGCGTCGTATGCACTGAGCCGTAGATCGCTCGCCCTATCTTGCTTGTGTCGTATGCAGTGAGCCATAGACCGCTCGCCCGCTCTTGCTTGCGTCGTATGCACTGAGCCGCAGATCGCTCGCCCGATCTTGCTTTCAACGTATGCAGTGAGCCATAGACCGCTCGCCCGCTCTTGCTTGCGTCGTATGCACTGAGCCGCAGATCGCTCGCCCGATCTTGCTTTCAACGTATGCAGTGAGCCGTAGACCGCTCGCCCGCTCTTGCTTGCGTCGAATGCAGTGAGCCATAGACCGCTCGCCCGCTCTTACTTGCGTCGCATACAGTGAGCAATAGACCACTCGCCCGTTCTTGCTTGCGTCGCATGCACTGAGCCGTACAGCGCTCGCCCGCTCTTGCTTGCGTCGAATGCAGTGAGCCATAGACCGCTCGCCCGCTCTTGCTTGCGTCGCATGCACTGAGCCGTACAGCGCTCGCCCGCTCTTGCTTGCGTGGTATGCACTGAGCCGTACAGTGCTCGCCCGATCTTGCTTGCGTCGAATGCAGTGAGCCACAGACCGCTCGTCCGCTCTTGCTTGCGTCGCATGCACTGAGCCGTACAGCGCTCGCCCGCTCTTGCTTGCGTCGTATGCAGTGAGCCGTAGACCGCTTGCCCGCTCTTGCTTGCGTCGCATGCACTGAGCCGTACAGCGCTCGCCCGCTCTTGCTTGCGTAGTATGCACTGAGCCGTAGACCGCTTGCCCGCTCTTGCTTGCGTAGTACGCAGTGAGCCGTACAACCGCTCGCCCGCTCTTGCTCGCGTCGTATGCACTGAGCCGTAGACCGCTCGCCCGCTCTTGCTTGCGTCGTATACACTGAGCCTTAGACCGCTCGCCCGCTCTTGCTTGCGTCGTATGCAGTGAGTCGTACAGCGCTTGCCCGCTCTTGCTTGCGTCGTATGCAGTGAGCCGTAGACCGCTTGCACGCTCTTGCTTGCGACGTATGCACTGAGCCGTAGACCGCTCGCCCGCTCTTGCTTGAGTTGTATGCAGTGAGCCGTAGACCGCTCGCCCGCTCTTGCTTGCGTCGTATGCAGTGAGTCGTACAGCGCTTGCCCGCTCTTGCTTGCGTCGTATGCAGTGAGCCGTAGACCGCTCGCCCGCTCTTGCTTGCGTCGTATGCAGTGAGTCGTACAGCGCTTGCCCGCTCTTGTTTGCGTCGTATGCACTGAGTCATACAGCGCTTGCCCGCTCTTGCTTGCGTCGTATGCAGTTAGCCGTACAGCGCTTGCCCGCTCTTGCTTGCGTCGTATGCAGTGAGCCGTAGACCGCTCGCCCGCTCTTGCTTGCGTCGTATGCAGTGAGTCGTACAGCGCTTGCCCGCTCTTGCTTGCGTCGTATGCAGTGAACCGTACAGCGTTTGCCCGCTATTGCTTGCGTCGTATGCAGTGAGCCGTACAGCGCTCGCCCGCTCTTCCTTGCGTCGTCTGCACTGAGCCGTAGAGTGCTTGCCCGCTCTTGCTTGCGTCGTATGCAGTGAGCCATAGACCGCTCGCCCGCTCTTGCTTGCGTCGTATGCACTGAGCCGCAGATCGCTCGCCCGATCTTGCTTGCGTCGTATGCACTGAGCAGTAGAGCGCTCGCCCGATCTTGCTTGCGTCGTATGCACTGAGCCGTAGAGCGCTCGCCCGATCTTGCTTGCGTCGTATGCACTGAGCAGTAGAGCGCTCGCCCGATCTTGCTTGCGTCGTATGCAGTGAGCCGTAGACCGCTTGCCCGATCTTGCTTGCGTCGTATGCATTGAGTGGTAGAGCGCTCGCCCGCTCTTGCTTGCGTCGTATGCAGTGAGTCGTACAGCGCTCGCCCGCTCTTGCTTGCGTCGTATGCACTGAGCGGTAGAGCGCTCGCCCGCTCTTGCTTGCGTCGTAGGCAGTGAGGCGTAGAGTGCTTGCCCGCTCTTGCTTGCGTCGTATGCAGTGAGCCGTAGAGCGCTTGCCCTCTCTTGCTTGCGTCGTATTCAGTGAGGCATACCTCGCTTGCCCGCTCTTGCTTGCGTTGTATTCAGTGAGTCGTAAAGCGCTTGCCCGCTCTTGCTTGCGTCGTATGCACTGAGCAGTAGAGCGCTCGCCCGATCTTGCTTGCGTCGTATGCACTGAGCAGTAGAGCGCTCGCCCGATCTTGCTTGCGTCGTATGCACTGAGCAGTAGAGCGCTCGCCCGATCTTGCTTGCGTCGTATGCACTGAGCAGTAGAGCGCTCGCCCGATCTTGCTTGCGTCGTATGCACTGAGCAGTAGAGCGCTCGCCCGATCTTGCTTGCGTCGTATGCAGTGAGCCGTAGACCGCTTGCCCGATCTTGCTTGCGTCGTATGCATTGAGTGGTAGAGCGCTCGCCCGCTCTTGCTTGCGTCGTATGCAGTGAGTCGTACAGCGCTCGCCCGCTCTTGCTTGCGTCGTATGCACTGAGCGGTAGAGCGCTCGCCCGCTCTTGCTTGCGTCGTAGGCAGTGAGGCGTAGAGTGCTTGCCCGCTCTTGCCCGCTCTTGCTTGCGTCGTATGCAGTGAGCCGTAGAGCGCTTGCCCTCTCTTGCTTGCGTCGTATTCAGTGAGGCATACCTCGCTTGCCCGCTCTTGCTTGCGTTGTATTCAGTGAGTCGTAAAGCGCTTGCCCGCTCTTGCTTGCGTCGTATGCACTGAGCCGTACAGCCCCTGCCCGCTCTTGCTTGCGTCGTTTGCGGTGAGCCGTAGAGTGCTTGCCCGCTCTTACTTGCGTCGTTTGCGGTGAGCCGTACAGCGCTTGTCCGCTCTTGCTTGCGTCGTATGCAGTGAGCCGTAGAGCGCTTGCCCGCTCTTGCTTGCGTCGCTTAAAGTGAGCCGTACAGGGCTTACCCGCTCTTGCTTGCGTCGCTTAAAGTGAGCCGTACAGCGCTTGCCCGCTCTTGCTTGCGTCGCTCAAAGTGAGCCGTACAGCGCTTGCCCGCTCTTGCTTGCGTCGTATGCGGTGAGCCGTACAGCGCTTGCCCGCTCTTGCTTGCGTCGCTTAAAGTGAACCTTACAGCGCTTACCCGCTCTTGGTTGCGTCGTATGCAGTGAGTCGTACAGTGCTTGCCCGCTCTTGCTTGCGTCGCTTAAAGTGAGCCGTACAGCGCTTGCCCGCTCTTGCTTGCGTCGCTCAAAGTGAGCCGTACAGCGCTTGCCCGCTCTTGCTTGCGTCGTATGCGGTGAGCCGTACAGCGCTTGCCCGCTCTTGCTTGCGTCGCTTAAAGTGAACCTTACAGCGCTTACCCGCTCTTGGTTGCGTCGTATGCAGTGAGTCGTACAGTGCTTGCCCGCTCTTGCTTGCGTCGTATGCACTGAGCCGTACAGCCCCTGCCCGCTCTTGCTTGCGTCGTATGCACTGAGCCGTAGATCGCTCGTCCGATCTTGCTTGCGTCGTATGCACTGAGCCGTAGACCGCTCGCCCGATCTTGCTTGCGTCGTATGCAGTGAGTCGTACAGCGCTTGCCCGCTCTTGCTTGCGTCGTATGCAGTGAGCCGTAGACCGCTCGCCCGCTCTTGCTTGCGTCGCATGCAGTGAGCCGTACAGCGCTTGCCCGTTCTTGCTTGCGTCGTATGCAGTGAGCCGTAGACCGCTCGCCCGCTCTTGCTTGCGTCGTATGCAGTGAGCCGTACAGCGCTCGCCCGCTCTTGCTTGCGTCGTATGCAGTGAGCCATAGACCGCTCGCCCGCTCTTGCTTGCGTCGTATGCAGTGAGCCGTAGAGCGCTTGCCCGCTCTTGCTTGCGTCGAATGCAGTGAGCCGTATAGCGCTTGCCCGCTCTTGCTTGCGTCGTATGCACTGAGCCGTAGACCGCTCGCCCGCTCTTGCTTGCGTCATATGCAGTGAGCCGTACAGCGCTTGCCCGCTCTTGCTTGCGTCGTATGCACTGAGTCATACAGCGCTTGCCCGCTCTTGCTTGCGGCGTATGCAGTGAGCCGTAGAGCGATCGCCCGCTCTTGCTTGCGTCGTGTGTGGTGAGCCGTAGCGCACTGGCCCGCTCTTGCTTGCGACTTGCGGTCGCGTTGGAAACTGCCGGACCCGAGATTCACATCCTCGGGGAAATGTGCTGACATCGCAGCGCCTGTCCCCACCCAGGAGTAACAGCGGGAGGGGGGCAGTGACGGTGTCATGAGGGAGAATCCAGTTTGGACCAGTTACACATTTTTACAGAAATGCGCGCCCGGGACACGACATTTTCATGGATTCGAACAATCGGCCTGAAAAATCTAAATGCATGAAAAATAATAGTTAATTACTCTGCCTGGTGATGAAGCCACTGTGTCTTGTGATGGCACTTGGCAGAGACGGGGCTTTGTCAGCAAGAATGGTATTGCAACTGTACTTTCTGTGAATACCAAATGTCCTGCAAAAGTTCTGGATATCCATGTTTCCAGCAATTACTGTGATGCTTGTGCCAAGTCCAAAAAGAAATTAGGAGAGAGAGAGTTCAAGGATTGGCAACAAACACATGCAGAAATATGCATGAAGAATCACGAAGGGTCCTCGGGGAGCATGGAACCAGCAGGTATGTCAGAGATTTTTAGAAGATCATAACAGCAGTATGGCCTCAAATACACAGGCTACCTTGGGAATGGGGACTCCAAGAGTTTCCACGCAGTGCACACTGCAGATCCACCTATCTATGAAGGGAAGGAAATCAGAAAATTGGAAAGTTGTGGCCACGTGCAAAAAAGGATGGGGAAGCAATTGATGGATAAGGTGAAAGAATGCTAAAACCAAGAGTTTGAAGAAAAGGGAAAGAAGTACAAAGGGATTGGAGGGAAAGCAGAGTTGACACAGAAAGCTATCAGAAAGATTCAAAGCCATTATGGTGCAGCAGTAAGGGCAAATCCAGGGAATGTTGAGGAGATGAGCAGTGCAATGTGGGCTGTGTGGAAACATAGGAAGAAAGATCACAGTGAATGCGGAAGCTGGTGTCCATCCAAACAGGGAAATAATGAATCCCAATGAAACCCTCCACAGCCTGATCTGGGCTGAATGTCCCAAGACTATCTTTGTAGGTAGAAAAAGGCTGGAACTGGCTGCCTCTGATGTTGTCATTGTTTTCAATGAGGGAGAGGTATGGAGGCTGCCAGTTTTCAGGTCTCTGAAACTGCAATGTGGGGGGTATGTAGAGGCTGGCTTTCGGGCACTAGATGCCACAAGGGTGAAGTCATCTCTCCAAGAAAGTACTCCAAAAGCAAAAGCAATGAGAAGGTCCAAAAGACTCTCTCAGGATGCCACACAGAAGGGTGATGATAACTACAAGCTGGGGGGGACACTGAATCTAGCAATCTTCATGTAAAGAGAATTTGATGGAGGTTTTCCAGTTTCATGTGATTCATGTTTTCGGTGAGAGGGCCAAATCACTGAACAATATACAGTCCTACAAGAAAACTACTTGAGTTATCATGTTGAAATGTTGTGTACTTCTTCTAGGTAGTTGGAAAATGCATATGTAGCAATACCGTGCTTTACACTCTTTGCATTAGGTAGATATTGATCAATAAAGACTTTAAATCAAATTTTCTCTGTTTCAGTTTTTTCTGTTCGGGAGTCAACTTTACTTTGTATATTCTCAAAGACTACCTTGAAACTTGGTAGACTTCTATAGCAAATACATAAGTTTGATCTGAACTACAATTGAGTTTATAGCTCAATTTATCAGTGAGAAAATACAAAAATTGCATTCAATTTGGGTGTTACGAAAGCTGAAATTTTACACAAAATCATTTTTAAAATCATGAATATTTAGGTATATTGTATAAACCTTAGTTTGTAGTTCACAATTCAGCTCTATAGTCATACTATATGTGGTTAAAATAACAGAATTCTATCTATTATCAGTTTTGTGATTATTACCAGTAAAAGAGTTACTATTTTTAGACATAGCAGCCATTTTTGTCAGAATGACTTTGACCTGAATCATCCAAATATTGGTAAACATTATCTGACATGAACATCTTCCACATATCCAAATTTCTCACTTCTCCAAGGTCTAGAGGGGGTACTTCTATTCTGAGGTTGAACATGGCCTTAAAAAAAAACAATAAAGCTGTGAGGAACTCCAGTAAACCTGGAGGGATAAATAAAAACCGCTGGCGCTGAACCTCCAGGTTTTGGTATTAAAAAAATTAATATAAAAAAGATCGGGTTCGAACCAGCAACCTCTCGAGAAAAGAGGGGGAAAAAAGTAAGGTTCGAACCCGCAACCTCTCACGTGTACAACAACGGGTGGGGTGGCTCTCTCTCTCTCTCTCGAATACCATACACACATTTTTTTATATAAAAAAGCTTCTGTGCGGATTCGAACCCGTATGCGCATCCTCTACAACCAAGCATGTCTCAGCGACAAAAAAATATTCGACGCGCTAGCTACCGAGTGAGTTAATTCATAAAGATGTGAGGACCTTCAGTAAACCTGGAGGGATTAAAAAATCCTTTTCTCCTTCCCCAATGTCCAATCTCCTCGAAATTACGTCACGTTATTCCACGTCAAATGATCACGTCACACATGCCAAAACTTCCCTTGAGTCGGGACAGAGTTCCGTCCCTTGCCTTCTTTGCAACACCAAAACGTCACAAAGTCACTTTCTTTTCAAACCTCGGTTCTGAAAATTTGATACATATAATCGGACCTAACTTCCAGTAAGTGTGCAAAATGTCAAGGAAATCCGACCAGTAGTTTTTGAGATATCAGCCGTTAAGTTGGGACGGACAGACAGACAGACACAGACAGACAGACAGACAGACAGACAGACAGACAGACAGACAGACAGACAGACAGACAGACAGACAGACAGACAGACAGACAGACAGACAGACAGACAGACAGACAGACAGACAGACAGACAGACAGACACACACAGACAGACAGACAGACAGACACACAGACAGACAGACAGACAGACAGACAGACAGACAGACAGACAGACAGACAGACAGACAGACAGACAGACAGACAGACAGACAGACAGACAGTCAGACAGTCAGACAGACAGACAGACAGACAGACAGACAGACATACAAAGCTGTGAGGACCTCCAGTAAACCTGGAGGGAAAATCCTTCTTTCTCCTTCACTAATGTCCAATTTCCTCGAAATTACGTCACGTTGTTCGACGTCAAATGTTCACGTCACACATGCCAAAACTTCCCTTGAGTTGGGACAGAGTTCCGTCCCTTGCCTTCTTTGCAGCACCAAAACGTAAAAAAGTCACTTTCTTTTCAAACCTCGATTCTGAAAAGTTGATACATTCAATCAGACCTATCTTCCAGTAAGTGTACAAAATGTCAAGGAAATCTGTCTAGTAGTTTTTGAGATATCAGCCGTTAAGTCGGGACAGACAGACACACACACATACAGGCAGATAAAGCTGTGAGGACCTCCAGTAAACCTGGAGGGATAAAAATTGCTGGCGCTGAACCTCCAGGTTTTGGCATTAAAAAACAAACAATAAAGCTGTGAGGACCTCCAGTAAACCTGGAGGGATAAAATAAAAACCGCTGGCGCTGAACCTCCAGGTTTTGGCATTAAAAACCCCCCAATACAGCTGCGAGGGCCTTCAGTAAACCTGGAGGGATAAAAAATCGAATACAGAACGTTTCGTACCCTAGTCGTTGTGCACCTCATTTAGTCGATTCGTACCTTTTCTACTCTAACCCTAACTCTAACCCTAACCCTAACTCTAACCGGTTAGGGTACGAAACGACTAGGTACAAAACATCCAGGATACAAACGACCCGCATCGTAAAAAATCTTTCTTTCTCCTTCACCAATGTTCTCAAGTTCACCCTTCTCAAAAATCTCCTCGCAAATGACGTCACGTTATTCGACGTCAAATGATCACGTCACAAATTTTGCAAATGGAGTCTGTTGTATCGTTTTCATTGCAACACCAAAATGTAAAAAAGTCACTTTCTCATCAAACCTCGATTCTGAAAATTTGATAATATTGAATCGGACCTAACTTCCAGTCAGTGTGCAAAATCTCAAGGAAATCCGTCCAGTAGTTTTTGAGATATAAGCCGTGGAGTCGGGACAGACACACACACACACAGACAGATAAAGTCTGTAGGACCTCCAGTAAACCTGGAGGGATAAAAACCGCTGGCGCTGAACCTCCAGGTTTTGGCACACACAAAAAATTGGGTTCAAACCCGCAATCTCTCGAGAAAAGAGGGGGGGAAAAACACACACAAAAACACAAAAAACAGGTCGGGTTCGAAAAAAGTTTCAGCGCGGATTCGAATCCGTTCACGCATGACCTAACGTTACAATTGTCCAGCGCTTTACCATCTGAGCCATTCATTTGGCAACTGACGTTACTACGTGTTTGTAAAGGAATTATAACGTTCTTTTCTGTAAACTCCCTCGCTTCATATTTTGCACTGTAAATTGTATAAAAATGGATGATAGTTCATGAAATTTGAGTGGTCTTGTACATTTTAGGATACTTAAGGTCTATTTCTGCCAAGTCTATTATCGATTCACTGCCATTAGGCCAAGCCAACAGACTACCAGTACCAAGTTGTTGCGCTTAAGTCAGGACAGACAGAACGAACGAACGAACTTTATTTTACAAGGGTAGTGAATTAGGCAGTATTGCCTTTCTTACTTACATTAGCATGTCCAATCGAAAATTTTCTTAAAACGGCACAGTTATGCCACTAACTTTGTTTCATAAAGCTAATGATTCTAAGCACAGAACAGTTTGAATTTTGAAAATCGCCCCAGTAGATCCAGAGTTGCAGCCC